>PNEQ01135140.1:32484-100717 GCA_003012365.1 Medauroidea extradentata
GGGGGGGGGGGGGGGGCGTAGCTGTGAGGTGAAGGGTGGTGACGGCCAGGACTATGGGGGAATATTAAAGCAAGGGTAGGAGAAGTGGATAGTAGGAATGACTGACAGGGGGGTTCAGGCGGTGGCTGGAAGCAAAGAGGGGAGGGAAGTTAGTGAAGGGAAGGGATGTTTAGCTGGGAGGGGATGTAGGGGAGAGAATAGAAGTCTCGCTGGTGAGGGGGAAGATAGCCGGGCCTCCCAGGCGACAGTAGTATCGCGGATGTGGCTGTGGGTGGTGGCACTGGTGCTGTGGGGGCCACAGCTCTGCCCGGGACGAGAGTTCGGGGTGTGTCTTCTCGAGGACCACGCGAGGCAGGTGCTGGGGCTGCAGGGACCCCATCAGGCTCAACTGCGGAGGCCAGGCGCCTCCCCGCCGCCCCCTGACCATACTGCCACCCAGACGCTCGTCGCCTCCCTGCTTGTTTCGCTAGTACTTGCCTCCGTTGTGCACCTCTGCAGGGTGAGTCATCCATCCTCAACTCGCCTACGTGGCTGCAAACACACACCTCAAAAGAAAATTTTGCACCATGAGGATTTCTGAATCACGACCCAACATCATACATGGGTTAAAATTTTATGCGTGACACAATGAGTAAAATACAAAATATAATCTAAGACCATGCGTCCCAGATTGTCAGGCAATGCAGAACATATTTTAATGTATACTACCTACTTAACCGTCCGACTGTCAGGTGATACAAAACTTTAGTAATGTATAGTCCATTCTTCACCAACGATAACTTGGGAAATGTTGGCCAGTTGTTTCTAAAAGTGGCGGCAATATTTGGATGATGAAAGAGCAAGAGAGTAGTCATCCCCCTCCCCCCATAACCCAAACCATTCCTTAGCAAATAAGTGTTTGAATGTTTACAAAAAAACTACTATGAACTCACTTAATAGTAAAGACAACGACAAGAGATTCTACTGACCACTGCGATGTCGAATGGTCCCTACAGTAAAATTGTGAAGAATTTTAATGTGGGAGACCATTTCTGTATAGAATTAAAAACTTTGTCAAGATTTTTTGTTACATAATATACGGCCTGCATGCTCTGCCTCGGCGGAATTCTTCAATGCTGGTAACAACCTCCAGAAAGTCATATTAAACAGCAAATGCTATTTTGTTTTCGGAGAGAAGTGTAGATAATATACGTTAGGGAGTGGCATGACAGGCTTTATGTCAGGGAGTAGCAGGGTTTTTATTAGAGAGAGGAAAGATCGAAACAACGGATGGGCATGGTTTATATTAGGTAGGTCCATATTTATATCAATATCAGGAAGGATCTGGATTTAAATTAAGAAGCTAGGGATGGGCGAAGCTTGTTCTAAGGAGTAGCAAGGTTTATTAGGGAGAGATATTAATTTATGTTAGAGAAACACAGCATTTATTTTATGAAGGAGTAGTGTTTGTACTGTGGAAAGGCTGGGTTTATATTATGTCGGGGAAGGATTTATTTCAAGGAGAGGCAGTAATCATGTTTTGGAGGAGCATAATTTATTTCATGGAGAGGCAGGATTTGTGTTAGGGAGGGGAAGGGTTAGTATAAGGGGGTTGGGTTTGTGTTTGGGAAGGGCAGGGTAGATATTGTGGAGGGGTGAGGTTTATGTTAGGGAGGGGCAGAATTTATGTTAAGAAGGGTTAGGGGTTGTGTTAGGGAGGGGCCGGGTTTATTTCTGGGGAGGGGTGAGGTATGTTATGGAAGGAAATTATTTGTATTAGGAGAGCTGGGATTTATGTTAGGGCGTGGTCGGGTTTGGTTTGGGAAAAGGTGTGGTTTATGTTAGGGAATGGCAAGGGTTGTATTAGGAAGGTTTGGGATTTATGGTAGGGGAGGCAAGTCTTATGTTAGGGCGTGGCCGGGTTTGGATTGGGAAGGGGTGAGGTTTATGTTAGGGAATGGCAAGGGCTATATTAGGAAGGTTTGGGATTTATGGTGAGGGGAGGCAAGTCTTATGTTAGGGAGTGACAAGATTTTTGTTAGGGAGAGGCATGTTTCAAGTCAGGGAAGGACAAGTTATGATTAAGGGAGGGGCTGTATTTATGTCACCGCAAGGGCAGCACTTGTATAGGAGCAACGACAGTATTAATTTACATTGAGGGGCTTGACTGATGTTAAGAAGATGTTTTATTCTAGTTATTGGAAGAACGAGAGTAGAGGGACCAAAGTTTTGTTGGAGTAGCAGAATATGATTTATAATTAAGGAAAATCGGATAACACGATCGTATGTAATTGATTCAGAATAGAAGGTCACAAAGATTTGTTTTTAATTAATGGACAGTTAAACATATAAAATGATAGTGTTTGTTTAAGGGTATTATTAATTTTAAATTCAATTTCGTTGTTCGTATTTAATTTAAACAATAAGTTACCGGCATAACTTATAAACTACTTTACTCAAAAATGGTGCAAATTAACCCAGAAAATCAAAATGGTTTACATAATCTGGGATTATTAAATTATAATATTGATTTAAATATATGATACACAAAATACATTAATGCTAAAAATATAAAAAAATTTCCCATTTTGAAAATATGAGCACAGGATGGACGAAACACACAAAGTCAAGTCAGCTTTATATGTATTACTAGCTGACCCGGCAGACTTCGTATTGCCTAATTAAATTGCAATAAAGTCCAGTCAAAATGATTTGTAATCTGACATTTTTTGTTCCTACATATTTTATAGTCGGGGCTAAAATTCTCTTGAACATAACCGTCACCCTGGTTATAGGGCGTTGTGAATAAGAAATATAATTAAATAGCTGACCCGGCAGACTTCGTACTGCCTAATTAAATTGCAATAAAGTACTGTCAAAATGATTTGTAATATGACATTTTTTTTGTTCCTACATATTTTATAGTCGGGGCAAAAAATTCTCCTGAACAGCTGTCACTTTGCGGCTTCGCCCGCGTGTACTATAATAAAGAGGAACTAACTTTTAGTTACGTGTTAATTGATGGTGATACTATATTCTGTATTATACTATATTCACTGTTTATCTTTAAAACATCAAATACAAACAGATTTGTCCAGTCCACTGCGCTAAGCGTACTTTAATTGCAGAACTTCTTTTTTTAATTCATCTTTATTTCTCTGTAAAACAGCTGCCCGGCTGCGGCTTCAACCGCGTGAAATAATTTAATGTAAATATATGTGATGAAGGCATTTAACAGCTAGCGTACTCAATAACAGTGTAAAGAGCGCGCGCAATACGCTTTTATGATGTCATAGTAATTCCCACCGCAAAGTCTTGCACGGGATACGAACCCGTAACCCCACCCCTCCCACACCCCAAACTTTATACAATACCTGAGTGAATGCTTAAGGCCTCGATCACAGGAACATACCTACATTGTTTAAACAACAATAGCAATAAAGCTCAAATCGACTCTACTTTTTTTAAGTTTTTTTTTCCGGCAATTATTCGAATTTTTCTCGCCGTAAAAACCATCTTTGAACTTCAACGAACATTTAAAAAAAGAATTGGCCAAATTGGTCCAGGCGTTGTTGAGTTATGCGCTGACCAACACATTTTGCGATTCATTTTTATATTATAGATGTGTGTACCAAATTTGGTACAATTCTGAAGTACAGTTCATAAAATATCGGGCTTGATCGAAAAATGTTCAAATGGCCGTCATTTTGAAAATATGAACAGGGCATAAACAAAATACGTAAAAGTCAAGCCAGATTGCAAAGTGCTATATTCGTACAATGTTTGATGGTATTCGGTCCACAGGTACGAAAGTTTTTAAGGGGGGACAGACACACATAGGGACACACACAGACAGGAAGATGATCTCATAAGCCTACTTTTTCTTTCAGAAAGTAAGCTAAAAACTTTTCTAAAACAGCACAAATTTTCTTGAATTTTCTAACAATCTTTGCACAATATCTCCTCACTTTTTTTTTACTTAATGAGTGACTGCTTCCCTTAATCTCTTTCTCCTTCTGTACCTTCTGGCCATGCTTAGGAAGCCAGCAAGCCTGTCTTAGGAATAGGTGACAACCAATGTTATTGTGATTAAAATTATGTCGGCTTATTCGTAAATATAGCATAAGAAACAAACAACGACTTGCTCTTGAAGAGAAGCAACTGCTTTACGTCCGCACACATTTTAAGAAAGTTTGCAATTGCATGCTAACCAACTATTAGTTTCAGGTGCTTTGGTTTTATTTTTATTGTTTAAACTAACTGCATTAAAAATCTTTGCTGTCTTCGAGACAAAAAAAGCATTGAAAATTATTTTTGTTATTGCTATTTCTTCTAAAAGTGTTATTCAGATGACAGAAATACATGTTTATATTCTGCCGAACAAATACACAAAACTTATTCAACCGAGTTACTTGGTTGGCCCCGTGGTTTTATGAACTGAACAAGCTGGATTATATCAGCGGAAAAACACATATTTTATTAGATGAACAACAGTTTATATTTAGTCAACAGTGTGTTTTAAATGAACAGCAAATTCAGTTTTACTTCGACCGTACGTAAAGAAGTAATTTGTGGGCTCAAGCAAACCTTTCTGTCTGGGTAATAATTTAGATGAGCATGTGATATAACCTTTTACAGTCAAACAAGCACACTATAATACACAACAGTCATAGAGAGAGGTTTCCTTATATCCAACTAATACAGCCCTATATCACACACAGTAACGGCTCAACCGTTCACATGCTGGTATAAAATCAGTTGTATTAAGACATGCTGGCTTCTTGTGCATAACCAGAAGAGAACAAGAAGAGAGAGGGGAGAGGAAGGGCAGCAGTCACTCCCCATTTTAAAAGGAGAGGAGAATAAATATTTGAGAAGCTATCTTGCAATGTTTGTTTAGAAAATTACAGATAATTTGTATTGTATTAAAGAAATTGAAACAATTATGATAGTATTGATTTATTTTCTTTCTAGTTTTAAATAACTTAATAACTGACTGAATTGTAGTATATTAAAACTTGAAGAAAATTAGTTTAAAGCAATACGTTGCGGCATTCTGCTCTAAATCTACTATGTAAAACCATGTTATCTGATTTTCCTTAACTATAAATCATGCTTCCCTCCTTCCAACATAACTTTTGTCCGTTTCAACCTACACACTGATAGATAAAGCAGCTTCTTGATAGCAATCAAGTCCCTCACTATGACAAAATGCTGTGAAACCCTAATATAAATACTGCTTTTACATAGACGTGAATCCTGCCCCTCTCTGACATAAATACTGTCCCTTCCTAACATGAATACTCCAGGTCCTTAAATAAATATAGTTCTTCCTAACATATATACTGTCCTGCCGTAACATAAACACACGCTTCCTTATCATAAACACTAGCCTTTTCCCATGATAATTATTGCCTCTCCTAACATGCCTCTAGTACAAAATATCTCCCTCCCTAATATAAAACCGGCAGAGCTAACATGAACATTATCCTTCCCCAACATAAATCATGTTTTTCCTAATATAAATACTGTCCCTCTCTAGCATTAACCTTGCCCCTGGGCTTTGAACTCAAATGTTCTAACGTAACAAGAGAGTGCCATTACACAACATTACACCATGCGATGAATGTAGGTCCGTCAGTCAGTTAATCATCCAATCCAAGTATGAAATATGACGGACGTTGTCGTTGGCCAGCGGTGTTTCCACCCTATTAAAAATTTTTAAAATTAGGGTCGACCTAATAAATTTGGTAACAAATCGGTTTCACGAAATTTTTCAAAATTGTTAATAGAATTTAACAAACTACATCACTTTAACACATTATGAAAAAAATGGATTCACTTTTGTACTTTGCTGGAATTTGCGATATGATTCGAAGAACTGCATTACAGGATAGGCCTCCATTTTCCTGAGAGTACGGCGCATCAGCCTACAAACAAATTTTTTGGCGGAACCGGCACATTTTGCATACAAACCAGGTATTGCATCACTGTCACAAAGATATTTGTGTTTTTTTCTTGATAACCGTGACATCTAATCAATTGCAACAAGAGCAACGTGTTTCTTACTTTGAGTTTAATGCTAACTATGACTTAATTAAAAAATAAATAGACTACTCACAGTCTACTAAATTTCAAATCGATCAGACCAGTAGAATTGCTCACATTCACTATAAAAAAAACTAGAGAAGAGCTGATGAGGTTTAAAAGGCTGAACATGTTTTCTTGAATCATAGCTAAGAAAATTGTCGGTCAAGTCAGCTTTCAAACAAAAAAAATCCGCATCAAATTCGGTCGATTCGTTTAGGAGCTACGATGCCACAGACAGATACACACAGACACGTCAGACTTATAACACCCCTCTTTTTGCGTCTGGGGTTAAAATGAAAAAAAAAAAAAAATTAAATGATCAAAAAACCTGGCGGAAAAATAATTCTGCGTGATGAAGTGGTGGCCATCCCTATTGTATTTATGACGGGGAAGTGTTCACATTGTGATTTTTTCTCGTGATGAAGTTTTCAATTGCATTTACATTGTCCACATAATCGTAATTTAACTCCATGTCGTTTCTATCATTTTCTTAAATACTATTTTTAAACACAATTGAAGGAAATGGGGAGGGACAATGGTAACCCACAATGTATCACAACTGAGTTATGTACATGTAAATATTAGGTACACTTTGACAAAGAAATTTAATTGAAATCATCATTGTTTACAAATCATTATTTTAGTTACTATAGTAACTATACAAACAATGCAAAATAACCTCTTGTATCGAAATGTAGGCCTACAGTATGATATTACCATTGTGTTCCTGCATCAAAAAGAAAAAAATAAAAAAACTTGCCATTGTGTTTCCCCACGACATTTTATTTTCGAGGGCTCACACCTCTCTGTAACATTCGCTGCGACTAGAAAGTGGCTTATATATTTTCTACTTACTTTTCATGCGAAATTACGTCCTAAATTTTGGGTGTAAAATTCCATGGTTGGCAAACTGTGATGTATTACGTTTATCTAAGTGTACTATTCAAGCGAAACTTTTGTACACGCCACAATGCATTCATCACAGAAAAGAACACATACTCAAAACTATGATTCTATAATTTAAAAGAAACGACGTACCACGCGTACATTAGGTGAGTGATTTTGCAACGAACGGCTTGTCCGTACTTAAATAATATCCCCCGTATTCATAAGATGCAAAGACAGAAGCCTGCTGCAACCCTTCACTAAATGCTACCTGAAATTATAATTGTACGGTTACAACTTGAAGTCAAATAAAAAACCGCCTTAAACCCACGCTCTCTAGTTTTTACTTTTTTTATTAGTGTTATTAACTTTTTACGCCTAAACGAGAGCAGACATAATAAATCTGCCTGGCTGTTTGGTTTAAAATCGTCTCCACCGTTTTAGCTGATTTTTTTCAAGGCAGTAATTACTATGGTTTTGGCTAAATATGTAACTAATTAAATTCTGGTTACTTGACTTTTTATTCGAAACCGTATAATTCATTGCTTTAAAAAATTAGCTATCGTGTCAAAAACTATTTTAAATAAAACTGCCTGGTAGATTTTTGTTACCTGCTCTCGTTTAAGATTAAAAAAATATAATGATGGCCTTAAACATAAAAATTACGTCAATTTAGTGGACCTCGTGTAGAGGCAAGCGGTTCTTGTCGAATATGGCAGTGGTCCTTGGCAGATCGCTGATTCAGCTGCTCAAAGACGGAAATTTGCATTCGATATGTATTCTTCTTAAGGCGGCCGCCTACCGCACGCTTCAAATGCGTTGCAGTGTGATCGTAAACAGGTTTTTTTCTACGAAACTATCTCACGTGTGTCCATTGTGCCAACGTACGAAAAGAAAACACTCTTCAGACAAGGTCGGAACCTCATTGTTACGACACTAGCTAATTAAAAACACTGTTTTTTTTTTTTTTTAAGTCCTCCAACATGGCTGAAAACGGCCTTTTCAGTCTGCCGTACTTCAAAATATACTAACCGGATAAATGTGAAACTCAGATTGCGATGCTGAACTGTGCTACTGAGGTCACCGCTTAATGTTCCATAGTAAAAACCGTTCGGTGGGAACCTTGCACGCTATTTCATGGCTTGGCTCGTTGAGGCGACGCGGCATTTGATGCACGTTTCAAGGTCGCCCTAATGTCTTAGTCATTTCTGAGCAAAAAAAATTGTATTTAATAAAAAATGCTGAATTTTTAAATGAAAATTTAAAAATTTCAACAATTGTTTTAAAAATTAATTTTTTAATTTTTTTTTGTTTTTATGTATGTCAAATCATAGTCTACAACAGTGTTATACACTGTGGATTTTTTTGGTTTGTTATGTCAGTTAGATTTAGCGGCGTACATAAAACCGTAAAGTGCAAATTTTGACATTTACGACTCATTACGCAAAATCTATGAGAGATACAAAAATTTCCTAAGAGAAAGCTTGAATTACAATTTATGTCTAAAATAAGACAAAAATTATCTCGTACAAAAATAAAATAAAGAAAGACGTTGAAAATTGAGGTGAACCGAGCCCCTTTTAAGACACATCGAGCTACAAGTAGGCCTTAATACAGGACTGCTTGACATATCGTCGACAGCGTTATCGTTAGGGACGGTTACCCACAACTTCACACAAGGACAAGGACTAACAGGGGCCACGGCCTATGCTGAGGAACCATCCCAGCATTAAGGAAACCATGGAAGACCGAAATCTGGATTGCCGCAATCAGGAATCTAATCCGGATCCTGCTGAACGTGACTCCAACTTGTTACCGTTGCGCCACCTCTCACGTCCTACTTTCTGGGAATTCTTTTGCGGGAATTATCAGTAAGGGTGATAACTGGGTCACACATCCTTCCCTCACGGATGCGCGGAGCTTCTTATCGACATTCATTGGACGACGACCTGTCACAACTACGTAATTGGCACACGCACGATTCTACACATTCATGGGCGTCACGAAGGGGGTCGAGGGGGGCAGTTGCCCCCCCTGGAACTTGGAGACCCCTGCAAAAAAAATTCACTAATTGTATCAGGCACTGTGAAAAGGTCTTAATTTGCGTCAAATGCTGTAAAACAATGGTCTGTGTCGTCAGACGCTGCAAAAAGTATAAGTTTTTGCTTATAATAGATTAGTTTTATGATAGCTAAACTTAAATTTCTAATTCATGCCCTCATCCCTTGAAATAATTCCTGGTGACGCCCATGTACACATTCGCACTTTGGCCGTACATAGCTTATTCACGTGGATTGCCTGAGTGAGAAAATATATTTTGTCCATTGCTTAACAGCGATGTTCTCAACGGCTGAGGTTTGATGTGGCGCGGGGAAAACGGGTGATCCCAGATGCAATTCCATTTTTAATATACGCTTTTGAATTCTGTTAATGGCATGGCAATACAACAGTTCATAAAAGTTCGTTCGTTATCTTTGTTTTGGTATTTCCGTTTCGTAGTAAGCAGTTCTGGATGGCTCGGGCAGTTACGCGAAAACACCGATTGAGTTTCCGCATGAAACCAACAGAAATTCACAAACGAAATTTTATTAAGTTAAGATTAGTGTTACCAACAAAACAATATGGAGGAAAATTTCTTTTCTCGACGAATCGCCGGTTAAATGACAAACAAAAACATTAGTGCGCGAGACATAAGAATAAGATATATTTTACGTTTACAAAATAGTGATACAAATTTAGAAAACAACTACCAAAATATTCAATAGTTTCGTCTCATGCCGCTGGGTTATTCCACCATGGTTATTAACATATAGCTGTCAAGTTTAGTTTGGTAACAACACCTGTTTGAATATGTTTATAGTATTTTGATAAACATTCGCTTGAAAGTGTTCAGAGCATCACTTCTCAAGACATATTTCAGATTTATATTTTACCAAATTAATTTTTGACATAAATATAATATGAACCGCTGTTGCATTCAGTATGCCAGTACAGAAACCGTATTATACCCTTTCCTGTATGAGGCAACAAAATGAAAATACGACACTTGAAACATCTGCCAACACGAGTGAGTGAAAAATTGAGATTTGTGTAGGTGGAACCCACTTCGGTTATCTTCGACAGAAATCAGTGTAGGTGTTGTTCCAATTTTTCACTGAGTTGCAACTCTGGTCTCGTTTGCTCATTGATCCCAGTATACAAGATGTTCCAAAGTTGGGCGTGTTGATATTTTGGGGGACAATCCTCTTCATCTACAATAGGCGGGGAGGGTATGTTCAATTTATTAACATAGGCCAAAAAACGCACCTTCGCTGTTTTAAGAATTCGTGGCTTGCAATGCACGGCGCACGAGTTGGATAATGTTACTTACTGTAGAATGTTACACCGGACAATGATCGCCGTCTAACTGAACAGGTGAGACGAAGAGGAAAATATTCCACCTCAGCCAACTTTCGGGAAAACAAGAAAAACTGTTTTGATACTAAAATGTAGGTTGAATTGGAAATCTTACAATTGGACATTTGTTTGTTAGGATTTAAGGAAATTGTACATTGCCTGAAAAACACAATATATTTTATGTACTGACATTTATATGCAATTAAAGTGGATGGAATGTTTTCCTTTTTAATCTCAATGAGCCGAGGCATTCTGAAACTCGATGAAACAATAATTTACAGATATGTTTTCATGATACAAATGTTGTTAATAATATAATAGTATGTTTTAAGTTGCAATACCTACACTGTACAAACCACAAATTTACAATGCCATACGTTGTACTGTACATTTACACTGTAGACTACATACAAAAAAGAAACACTACCTCAGCGAATCTCGCGGCGAACAGCCAATCATGTCATAACGTTGAGGTTAAAAAGGGAATGATTTGCTCTTACATAAAACTTCAAAATTCTAAGTCTTTCAATGGTGTAATGATTACTAGAATCCTTTCTTTATTTATCCCAATCAATGAAGGTTCATATAAATTACAACTTGGCTATATTAGTCCATTTTCGGTTAAAATTTGAATGCTTTCCTTTTTCATCTCACCAATTCAATTAAATACGACTCTTCTGGTATGTAGCTGTCAATAACAGCTGTAATGCATTCCACACAATCACTATACAGCCAGCAAGCTATGCACTATACACCATGTACTGTGAACTGTAGTCCTACAAAATACTGACATGCAGTTTTGCAGCAACCTGTATTGCAGAGTGTGGGCGAGTCATATATGAGCGACGCAAACACGCGTGTGTGTAAACGGGCGGCTCGAACTTCGATCACGTGATGAAGCCGTGGAAATGTTTCACATTACAAACGAAGCTTATAATTTCTAAATTTTACTCTCGATCACTTACTCCTAACTCAATTTTCTAACGGTTTAATAGCCTGCTTCAGGACAAGAGCAACATTAGCCTAGCTGTCAGGTGACGTGTCATGCATGAGGGCGATGCAGGCTGCCTACCTCCTAGGCCACCACTATAACCTAGGCCGCAGTGAACGGTAAATTAACAACTGCATAGTTACTGTGATAAGAATATAGTTAATACAAACACAAGTGCCGAGAGCATGTAACAAAGTTATATACGAATTAAAATAATCCGTCGTCCGCCCGTCCACACTGGTCCGCATGTCGACGGTCCGTCATCCGTACGTCGTTATTCTTTCCATATGCAATGTTAGCAATGTACGAACAAAAAACGTCCGTGGGACGTGAAAAAATTTCCCTGAACAGTTTACTTATTTATACGAATTTATTTATTAGTCTATGTCTGCTAATAAGAGCAACCGTTGTTTTCATCAAACATAAATTTAGCGAGCATAATATTTACTAATTAAATTATTTACGTTTTAATTTGAGTAATCATTATGTAAATAAAATAATTTAAATTAGTTGAACCCGGCGTTATATTGACTGCGATTCATCTTATAAAACAGCTCCTTTATTGGGCATATAAATTTACGCAGCCTGTCACTCACTAATGATTAGATACTTAAAGTATTAATTATGCGAATGACCAAACTGAAATTGCCGTTCCTTGCGAGGTACTTGTCGCGTCTAGTGTCCGATAGAGACGTGGCCTCGACTGTATCAGTGCGGTAGTCGCAAATAACGCACTAGTACAAAGTTTCTCTTAACCTCGACAATATTTTAATTGCTACTATCGTTCCGTTTTAGGACGTCACTTTAGTAAGGTTCCCATGGACTCCTGCCGCGATCAAACGTCTAAAAATTTAAACAACTGAAAATTGTAGCTGACCGTGCGAACCACCTTTCGGAGGGGTCCACGGGCAACTGCCGCGATCGTGCTTCAACACTCCCTGACAACCACAAAACCCTCGCGATCTCCACGTTTCTAAACTGACCAATCACCGACCTTCCCTGAACAACAGGCCACGCCCCGTCTCGGCGACTGTCTCACGACACAGGCCCTCCATCATTTATTCATTCAAAATTGTTGAAATTATTTACATAAATCTTACATTGTATAAAGACACATATTTCCCACATACTACAATCATTTCCTTTTAATTTTGACACTATTTGAATGTTATATACAATTTCATTTATTTTAATTTTTGCCACCAGCATGGCTTCGGCTCGTTCGCCGCCATTTTGGAAAGTTAGGGGTGGGGGAGAGAAGAAAAGAGCCTCGTTTCAAATTTTTTCGCTGTCTCTCAGAGTGATTTAAAAGGGGAAGGGGTTACACTACTGGAGCCTGGCTGGGCCACCAGCGAAGTTTCTTCGAACAAGCAAACAACCCTTCTTTCACTCATTTCGAGACTCCCTGGGGATGCGACAAGCCTCGGCGACACTTTTTTCTTGGCCCCTCGCAGAGCTAATATTTTTCCTGTCCTGTCTAGTGCTGACTTCACCTCGACCCTCTCTAGAGGCTTACCAACAACACACTTTTTCAGTTCAGTCTTTATGCTACACATATATCTTAAGTACATATAATTTAAAAACATATTGCAATTTTGCCCATTACATAGTATTTTAATGATTTCTGTTTTGCAAAATTATTTCAGTCGTACTTTAAAGTAATGCATTTGTAGTACTAAACAAGAAAAAATATAAAATAAAACAAACATCACAGCCTTCTTATTAAAACGAAACCGTTGAAACGATCACCACCATATTTAGAAGGCTGTGTTTTCTATTAAATTATTCTACGCTCATGTAGTAGGTTTTTTGAGAACATGGCCCTTACAGCAGATTATTAAGAGGTCATTGACCCCTCTGACCCACTGGTTTCTCCACCCAAGGTTGATACAGTTGGCGACATATACAAAATAAAGAAAGTGTTTTTAGAGTGGAATAAAGGAGAGACTAAAGGGACACATTTGGTTACAAACTAGTTGTGCAAAATTTATCTAGTCTGAAAGTTAGCAGTTGTTTAGTTATATAATATTCTTTATACCTACTAAATTATTTACTAAAGCTAGTGTAATAAATAAAAATATTCTTAATATAATCACTGACATCACAATTTAATGTTCTTGTCGATAGAAACATTATTTATTGAAACATTAATTTGAGAGCAGCAAGACAAAAATATTATATCAGAGATACTTATGTGGGGAGTTGTGCACTTCTTTGCACTCCTAGTTCATCAATGCTGTATTATGATTTATATGCTGTACACGGTAAATAGTGAACTTTTTCAGGACAAAATAAGATTATGTTTTCAGCATTTCTTATATTTCCGCAACTTGGCAATGTAAATATTACAACGTGACTTGGCAAATACAGCATGTACCGCTCTCGCATGTTAATGTATGACACTGCAATGAAAGAAAACTATTGGTAAGAGTGAACGCATATTGGCTGGTTGGAAGAACTTTAAAAATGTGCTTACTTTATCGTGAATGGTCTATAACAAGAACTGTCACGGCTCCATCGCAACGGCTGTAGCTAACACCCCACATTTGTAAACAGTTTCTTGAACCAGTTTTCCAGTGAGTGGCATTTACACCCCACTGATCAGTCAGTTGGAAACAGTTTGTTGAACAAGTTTTCCAGTGAGTGACGTTTCTCTGACGACATCGCTAAAAATAAGTATTTGGTAGAATGAGGATGGTACCCCAAGATAGGCCACAGAGACGTAACCAAAGGAGGGCTCTTGGAGTCCACCCCATTCCATACATTTAGTGAATTGCTTGAATAGCACTATATTGCACCTTAAAATCCAAATTTTCCCGGGGGAGGGCCCCGACCACCCAACTCCCCCTTCCTCCTCTCACCCACCGGTCAACACTTTATTGCGGGGAGGGGAATCTGCGTAACATTATAACAGAACCAAAAAATTCCGAAACCCTCCCCCCTCCAAACACATCCATGCTTCGGTGCTGCAGGATATCATACCTCCTAGAACGGCAGACTTCTGAATCGTGTGCCCAGGCGTCTACCGAAGCCTGAGAGATGACACAAATTTAAGCCCCACTATCGTAAAGCGACGGAATGCAATGACTGGAAAAAATGGGAGTGCACCGAGAAAAGCCGCAGACGTAAGGCAACATCCACCACTTTGTCCATGTGCGAAACGTCGGAATCAACCCTCACCGGGAAACTAGCCCGGATCCAAGTTTGTGGGAAACTAGAGTTCTAGCCGCTACACCTGAACGACATATTTGACGCCACTCAGTGGCGTAGCCAGGATTTCTGTAAAGGGGGGTTTAACTTGCGACTAATATAATGAACACCGGCAACCCCTTTAAAGCTGATGGTCTGAAGGTATTCCCCCGGAAAAAAAAATTTTGGTGCTATTTTAGCAGTTTTCGTAGCGAAACATTGAATATTCTACTGGTGAAACTGTTTTTAATTTTTAAATAATTTTCTTCAAAATTAGTCACGAGGGGCAAGGGAGGGAGGTTGTAACCCTTATCTCCCCTTCCCCACTCCTTTTGGCTCCGTCCGTGACGTTACTATATCAAGTTAATTATGTGTTTGTGTCCTGTTTAGGCTGTTCGCGATTAATTGAGCACTTCTGAACTTTGTAAGGAAATTAGTTCCTTTTCAAAGTTCACTATACATTTTACGTGAACTGCTGATGGTGAATAACAGGTTCCATTTTAACATCCTGTTGAAACTGTAAGATGGCCTAGTAATTAAATTAGTGAGCATTGTTAACATTAATTGTATGTATTTGTATCCATAACCAGTTCGAAATACTCCACCATAGAACCACGACTATTAGAAGTCTCGAAGACTACTGCAATTTTGATTCTTTCAAAAGTCGTGTTCGAAACAACTATTAAGGTTACTAAATCAGCCATGTGACCAGGTTAGTGTTGTAATTACTAGGAATTTACGGTGTAAAATTTGCTGATGTAAAATAGCGCGCTGAATTCACCAATAACTCTGTAAATTCTTCTGCCGCTGTTTAGTTATATTTATGCTCCGCGTTTTGACTGAAAAACTAGTACATATTAATTTAAAACAGTTATAATGTGAACTATTAGCCCATAGTGTTATTTTGTACGTAGCAAATTTTATTTATTTTTAAAATAAATGTCATATTTTGTAAATATCTAACACTAAAATCAAATAGCAAATATTAACTAGAATTCTTATTGTCGAATGTAAAAAACAGCAAAATAATTAATATAAAATGAAGAACAGACCATTTTATTCAACAATGAAAGTTAAAAATAAACAAAGCAACGTCGAAATACCAAGTGCCCAGTTTCTTACTTTGCCGCACACAGCCCTGTTTTATAACGTTCGAATCTATCCGCTTTAATTCCCAAACACTAAACACGTAGCAAGTTTATCTCGGAAATGGATTTAAGACAAAGTCTAATGAATGAAGAAATTATGTTCAGTGTTATTTAGCATTTTAGTAATCAAGAAGCATAATTCAGTTTCACTAAACTAGAATACTATTTATAAAATTGGAGCACTATAACAGAGACCCCCAAATTTTGCGAAAAGTTTTTGCACCATCTTGTTTCAGTGTTTTACTTGTAAATCTGCAGCTGTTATTCAGATGTTTTTAACTCTCAGCGTTACGGAGTTCTACCCGCTAATCACAGACGTGTGGTGTTGCAGTAACCTTGTTCTGATTGGCACAGATAAATGAGAGACGACTCTTCTCAAATACATACTGCCAATAGCTATAGGGCCGTCAACGAATGGTGGAGGGAGGCCAGAGCTGGCCCCGCGTCAGTCGGATTTTTTTATTAACTGTTCGACATTAAGATCGTGCTCTTTAGTTTCAGCTGTTTTTGCGATAGATATATTTTGAAACTTAAATGAGAGTAGATATTATTTGCCGTTTATAGCGCAGGGACACTTTCATAATAAAACAAAAAATGTTTTTTTTTTTTTTTTTAATTCTGTGCACCTACACACTACAGGATGGTTTTAAAATTTTTCATTTAAAATGTTAAAATTGTATTTTTAAATTTAATTGTATTCCAAATTTCTACCTGAAAATATAAAGTTTCGATTTCAAAATTTTACATTAAAAAATTAAAGTTTAAAATAATGGAATAATGGAATAAAAGAACAATAGAATAACGGAACAAACAAACAAATTTTATAAACTATTAAATAGGACGCCTTTAAGACCAATGATTCAAAATTTTAAAAATTTATTTTTCATCTTAAACCGGTTTTTATTTTTAAAATATCTTAAAAAAATTTTCCTTATAAATTAAGACAAAAAACTCGAGAAAAAAATTGGAACCATCGTCAAAATATATAACTAGACGGTACCACATCTGTAAGATAAATAAATCATGTTCTGAATTAAAAAAAAAAAGTAGTATAACCTATTTATGTTTTCCCGTGAAAAAATTCAGAATGCTAAATTATTAGAAAAAATACCTTGTGAGTTAATTAAGTTGTAAAAATATTACACAATGAGGTATGAAAATTCATTAAAAAACAAAACAAAAAAAAAAACAATCCTGATGACGAGCTATTAAAAATATTACTACTAGAAAATATTCTAATGTTAAGACTCATTCTGCATTTTCAAAAAATAAAAATTTGAAATGTGGTATAAGTTATACTTGTTCTTGTAGAAAAATTCGTAATGATAAGATATTGGAAAAAATATCGTGCTATTTGTGTGGTAAATATATTACAAAAGCAGCTATGAAAAAAAAAAGCATTTAGAATTATCATTCCACAAAGATTTAAAGAAAATAAAGCAGCTGCTGATAACTAATTGTGTATTTTAATTTTAATATATTTTTTTAAGTAATGAAAAAACATAAATTATTATTTTTGCAATTAGTTTTTTTTATAAATATTTACTGATTTTTTTTATTGTAATAAATGGAGGCAAAATTAAATTACACAACCTAGCAAAGGTAATCCGGAGTAAGAAATTGAAATGATAATGATATTTTGAACGGTAATGTTAACAACGATGATAATATTTTGGATGAAAATATTAATTTGAACTTCAATATTCTTAACAATATTATTATTAATTATTTAATACTGAGTGTGAAAGAACCAAAAATCTTTGTAAATCTAGAGGGATTGAAGGATATTCAAAACTTAGGAAACAACAACTAATTCAAAAACTTTCAAAAAATAATAACGAAGAAGAAACTATTAATTCCAAAAATAAACCAAAAAATAAGCAAAAGAACCAAAACATAAACAAGAAAAAATTATGGAATCATGCAGAAATTGTATATAAAAATAATATATCATAAACGAGGTGAAACACATGTAGAAGCAGCAGCACCAGCAGCCAATAAAACAATAACACCTGAAACAATAAATAATTCAACAAATGATGATTATTTGTATGAAATACGGTAAATAGAAGAAGCATTTGAAGGCATATTAAAAACTTATTCAATTGATGTATAAAATATGTAATAGATTCACCTCAATTTTTTAATACTATGAAAGAAATTGTACTAAATAAAATAAAAGAAGATCTACAACAAATTATTTAAAAGTAAATTTGAATTAACTGTACAATTTAGAAAAGGTTCATTAAATTATATTCGGGAACTTAAAGATGAGTTTACTGAATCATATTTTAGAACTAAAAATGAAATTATTTTAAAAACATCTGATTTAGAAAAATATGATGGAAAATGTATAAATAAAATAATGGCTGATATTGGATCATTTGAAGTAGTAACAGGATCTAACTGGGTAATAAATAAAATAATTAGTCTTGAGTTAAGAATAAATAAATGTAATCCATTAAAAGGAGATTCTTATGTAGATTTACCAAAAAAAGTTAAACAGGTAGAAAAAGCTACAAATGTTAGAAATAATGATTAAAAATGCTTTTCATGGAGCGTCTTATCAGCACTTCACCCAGCAAAAAAAGACTGTCAAAGAGTTAATCATTATAAAAATTATGAGAATGGATTTACTGAAGAAGCTTTAAAAGTTTTGGAACTTCCAAAGAAATTTAATGAAGCTTTAAAAGATTTAGAATTTCCAGTGCAATTAAATAAAATTCCTTTATTTGAAAAAAGAAACAGGAAATTTTATTAACGTTTTATGATATAAAGAAAAAAAGATTAACAAAAATGCGTAGAAGAAAATGAAGAAGAAACTTATAATGAAGAAACTAATAATATAAAAAAAGAAAAGAAATACGAAACCTAGCATGTAGTTTACCCATTCACTACTACGAAAAATAAATCGAAAAAATATGTTAATCTTTTATATATTAGAAGTAAATATAATGATTATTATTGTTGGATAAAAAGCCTTTCCCAACTTTAAAAAAATGGGCATGAAACATTTATTTGTGACACATGTTTATTGCTTTTCCTTCCGAAAATAAATTAAATAATCACGAGAAAGATTGTAAAGAACATGACGGTGTTAAAATAGAACTTCCAACTGAAAAAAAAATGAAAAAATATTTTTTAAAAATTAAGAATTCTCTAAAAGTTCAATTTGAAATATATGCTGATTTAGAATGTTTTTTTTTTGTAACAAAAAAAAAGATACTTACCAACCAAATCCTGAATAATCATTTACAAAGGAGTACCAAAAACATAAACTCGGTGGATTAAATTATTATATATTGTAACAAAATAATTATTACAAACCACCGGTATTTTATAATGGGCCAAGAGCACCAAGAGTGTTTGTAAAAATGTTAATGGAAGAAGCAAAAAATATAAAAAAAAAAATGAAAAAGTTGTACCAATGATTCCGCTAACCAAAAAAGAAGAAAATGACTATAAAAATACAACACATTGTCATATTTGTGAAAAATTATTTTTATCAATACAGAAGATGAGGAACCAGCAAAAGATTTAGCAATGGATCACGATCATTTAACTGGAAAATTTAGAGGCACAGCTCATAACAAATGTACTTTAAAATATCAAAATCCTAATTTTGTTCCTGTTTATATTCACAATTTACATGGATATGACATTCATTTATTTATAAAAGAACTCGTAGTGCATGAAAATGAAAAAAAAAATTTGATTTAATCCCAAACATTGAAGAAAAAATATTTCTTTTTGAAAACACGTGCAAGAAGGAGTAAAATTAAGATTTCTTGACTCGTTTAAATTTATGGCCTCTAGTTTAAATTTAGATTCACTTTCTAAAAATCTTACTAAAGAATAATTTCGAGAAACTTCAAAACATTTTTCTGATCAAATGAATTTAGTTACTTAAATAAAGGTGTTTATCCTTGTGACTATACGTATTCTGAAGACAATTTTAACGAAACAGCATTACCATCCAAAGAAAATTTTTACAATAATTTAAATAAAACTAATATTTCTGACGAGGATTACAAATTTGCTCAAAAAGTTTGGAATACATTTAACATTAAAAATCTTAGAGAATATGCAGAATTATATAACAATATTGACGTTTTATTGTTGGCTGATTTATTTAAATGTTTTAGAGATATTTGTTTAAAAATGTATAAATTAGATCCTTGTTGGTATTTTACAGCCCCAGGATTAGCTTGGGATGTAATGTTAATACACACAGGAATAAAATTAAAATTATTAATAGATTATGATAAAATATTATTGATTGAAAAAGGAATTAGAGGGAGGAATATCCCAATGTTGTAAAATATATGCTAAAGCGAATAATAAATATATAAAAAATTATGATCCTAAAATTGAAAATTGATTTTTAGAATATTTAGACGCTAAATAATTTATATTGTTGGGCCATGAGTCTATTTTTACCATACAGCAGTTTCGGATGGGTAAATTGTAGACTAAATGATTTAGATTATTGTAAAGAATAAAATAATAAATTTAAAAGATAATTCAAATAATTGTTATATTTTAGATGTTGATTTCGAATATACTAAAGAATAACGTAATTTACATAATGATTTTCCTCTTGCTCCAGAAAATAAAATTCCGCCAGGATCAAAAACAAAATTAGTAACTACATCAAGTAATACAGAAAAATATGTTTTACACTTTAGAAATTTGAAACAATTTTTATCTTTAGCAATGAGATTAAAAACGTTTCAAAGAATATTATAATTTAAACAATCAGATTATATGTAATTTTATATTGATTTTAGCACAGAAATGAGAATAAACGCAACAAATAATTTTGAAAAAGATTTCTATAAATTAATTAATAATTCGGTTTTTGAAAAATACTACGAAAAATATTAGAAACAGGGTTAATATTAGATTATGTGCAAATTCTAAACAAGTACAAAAATTAATCGCAAAACCGAATTTTAAAGGCAGAACTATTTTTAGTATATCTTTAGGTGCAATTCATATGAAAAAAACGAAATTGTGTATTAATATACCAAGTAATGTTGGAATGGCAATATTAGATTTTATCAAAAACTTGAATGTATGATTTTCTTTATAATGTTATGAAGCTAAAATTTGGATAAAATATTGAATTATGTTATACATATAAAGAATATGTTATTTGTTATATAAAAACAAACGATTTTAATGAAGATATGAAAGAAAGGATTGAACATTTTGATACTTCAGATTATGGAAAAGATAATAGAGATAATAGTCCACAAATTAACAAAAAAAGTTATTGGTAAAATGAAAGATGTAAATAACTGAAAAATTATGGAGGAATTTATTGGATCAGTACCAAAAATGTATTCCATAAAGGCTGAAAGTGATATTGAGCCAAATGCATTAAAAATGGCGTCGTTAAAAATGAAACAACATTCGATGATTATAAAATTTGTTTATTCAAAAAATAATTATTTTACAGAAATATGAACCTTATAAGAAGTAAAATACATAATATATTTTCAATAGAATCTAAAAAAAAAGAGCCTTAAGCGCCGAAGATGATATATATTTATTCTTGAAAAAGGAATAGATACATTACCATGAGGGCATTATCAAATTGAAAAGAAATAATGAATTTCTTTTGATATAAATGAAATAATTTATACAAATAAAAAAAAATAAAAAATAAATAAAATCTTAATTACAAACGGCTTATACAAGGGCAGAAAATCAAACACAAACTATAATAAAATATTTAAATAATTTTGATACTTGAAAATATCTGTGCAAGACATAACTCAAGTAAGTAGGTCCATCTGCCTTGTTCAATCGCCCTGACTTTTCCAATGAACGTCACAGCATTCCAATTACTGGTAAAATAAATAATGAAACAATGAAATTAATCAAAATTCCAAGATGTGGCGTATCAGATAACGTATCTAAATTTTCTACTGCCGCCGACAAATGGGCAATAAACACTATTAAATGGCATTATTTATTGGTCAATTCGCAAATAGCTAATTTAACTCAAGCAGCATTTCAAATGTGGAGTAAACATACTAATATTATGTTTCAACAAGATTCTCAAAATCCAGATATAGTAATATCAAACAAACAACGCGTTCATGCATTTCAAAATTTCCAACAAATATGTCCCGACGACGCTTTTTTTTCTTCAAAATCTGACACTTCTCCTGTTGAATTTCATATTGATTCTGACGAAGTTTGGTATTTTAATTATGCTGGCAAATCAGACGAAAAAAATTTTTTTTAGCATATTATTACATGAAATTTACCACACCTTAGGAATACAGCCTTTGAATGTTTACGATTCTGTTATGTATCCACTTTATTCTCCAGATCCAATATAATTAAAAATTGATAATATTTTAACAATACAAAATCTTTATGTGAAACAAACTATTATTGAAAATATTGGGACCACGCCTTTACATCACCACCACCTACACAAAAATCAAAAGAAATAGATTTATGTGATTTAAAGTTCATCATAACAATTTGATACCTGAACAGGTGACTTTTTTTTACAAACAACTAGCCTGGACTTATGGCTTAGTAGAAAAAAAAGTTAGTGAACCTCAACTTGTTACTAATTGTCTAACATTTTTACCAAATAATTTTGAAAGGTTTGCAGCAATTTGTCAGAGACCTTCAGGGGAAATTGTAAATGTTATTGATTCATATGTATATATTATTAATAATCCCAGCCTACATCTCCAGTATAGTTATCCCAAAAGTATTACTGATTTGAGATTACCACAAGATTAAAAAATAAACGCCGCTGTATAAACACATACTCTGGCCGCTCCTTCATATTTTACGATGATATATATATTTTATAGAATTGGATTAAAGTTCGTTTAGCAGTAAACATTTTAGACCAATTTCAAAAAATTTACCAGGTTTACAGCCAGATTTTGATTCAGCTTTTAGATACACTATTGGAATGTTGTACATTTTTAAAGATACAAATTATTACGAATTTTATGAATTTACAAACATATTGACTAAGGTTGGTAAATTTTATATTTCATTGTTTAATATAAAATGTACTGCATACTTAAATCTTATCGATCAATAAAAAAATATTATAACAAATTTAAGCTATTTCAATTCATTAAAAAATAGTAAATTTATTATTACAATATGATATATTATAAACAAATTTAATTAATTACATTTGTAAAAATTTAAAATTAGAAAAAATTAAAATATTATTCAACATATTATATATTAATCATTTAATGGTAGCGCAGACGGAAATTTTTAATTTTTTTCCGGGCTAAATGTTTTAATTCTATTATTAGCGATTCTTTTGTATTTGCATCATTATGATCACATATATAAGTTAAACTATCACGAATTAATTTTTTTATATTTTTCAATGTTAGCAGTTTTAGGGTCATTTATTTCTTTCTCAGAATGAATTTTATTATTTATAATTATTCCATTAAGTGAAATAGTTTTTATATTTAATTCAACAGTTTTCGTAATTGTAAGTAATAATTATATAAAGTATTTAGTTCTTCATTTTTATACTAAATTGATCTATAAGTTCTTGTTTCTCAGTTTTAAAATTATTTAATTTTTTACTCTGAGTATTTATTATTTTATCTTTAGTTTTGATTGTTCCATTTATATTTTTAATTTGATCTAAAAGTTTATATTTCTAAGTTTTTAAATTATTTATTTCTTTTTCTTGAATTTGATCTCAACGTTTTTGTTTCTGATATTTAAGATTATTTAAGGCATGTTTTAGTTTTACATTTTTATTTAAAAATTCTTTAGGATTATTAAATTTCTCATAAAAAGGTTTGGTGTGTTCTTAATTTATATTATGTTGAAAACAAATAAATTAAAAACAAATGGAGAGTACAATTACAACTCATTTAGAAAACTAAAAAAAAAAAAAAATTATTAAACCGTGGCAGAAGTTATAAAATATAATAATAGAATATTTTGTATATTGACTTGTTTTCCATAATCATCAGTAATTGGAATTTCTACACCTCTAATCATCGTATTATGAAATTAATAAAATTTTGGTTTAGTTGTTATTTCTATTTTAGGCATTACATAATAACTCTTAATGGGAAAATATGAACAATTTCTCCATTTGTTTAAATAATCGCATCAATAATTGAAAAAAACACCTGATTTTATCCAATTAACTCTAATATCAAAACATCGAGATTTAATTAAAATAATGGATTTGTTAATGGGGTGGATTGAATTAAATTAATGATTAATAACGAAATTATTCCAAGAATTGATTGTGGTGAAGAATGTGAGTTAGAAACATTATTACGAATTGTATTTACGTTTTGTTGATTAAGCTTATGGTTTTATTTCGACTGAAAAACATGAAAAAATTATGACAGTTTTACCTAATGAAGAATTCATTAAAGAACCAGTTTATTTTATTTTACATAATATTAATTAAACTAATATTTATAGTTTAAAATTAAAATTAAAAAATTAATCCCACAATTATAAAATCAAAGGTTATTTTATATGTACAATTATATTTATAATTATTAAATTGAATATTTTTACGATTCTCTCAGTGATTTGAATCTTAGTAAAAAATATTAAAATTAAAATAGAACCTCGTAAAATGTCTTATTTTCCGAATATTTTTAGATGCATTATTAATGGTTCTTCCGGGAGTAGACACAAATCTTATATTAAATTAAATGCTAAAAATGGTATAAATTTATAAAAATTATGGTCAGCTAAAGCAGTCTTTAGACTGCAACAATGGAATAAAAATTAGATTACAAATTTGTACTAAAACTATTGAGCAAGAATTATATCAGAAATATACAGAAGATATTAATAAAAAATATAACATTTTTCCTTTAATTAATGTATCTAATTCAATTTCTCATTTTAACGACGAAAATTGTAATCCCTTGAATAAATATGAATACAAATAAATGATAATTATTGACGATATGCTTGGTGTTAGGAATAAAGAAGACACAAAAACACTAGCTCATTTATTTTCGGCTACTAGACCGAGAAAACACAAAGTTATACTAAAATTGAAATCTCTTGTACAAGAAATTGTAATTATTTAATTACTTTTAAACCTTCATTAGAAGAGCAAATACTATTTGTTCTGAATTATTAGGAAGTATATTATATCCTTCGGAATTAATACAAAGGTTTGAAAATAATCAATATTTTAGTTTATTTTGCGATTTAGAAAAATAGAAAATTATTAATATTTATGAAATATTTAAAGTTTCATCCCACACATTTTATAAAAGTATTGCTGAATTAATTGATCAATATTCAATTTTAATGGGTGAAAAAAAAACATACAATGATTCTGAAATTAAAGATTATGAAATTATAAATATTTTTATAGAATTTGAAAAATTTGGTTTGATTAAAATTTAAATATATGTTTATCATAATCAATTATTGGTTTCTTAGTTGGCTATAAATTTTTAATTTTCTTTAGCTTAACTATTTTTTCAACAAAATTGACCTAATCTATTACGAGGAATGAAAACATTTTTTTTGTCATGTGAGGAATATTCCATTGCTTTAAACAGTTACGAACAAACGAATCTGAACAAGGATATTTATCACTAAAATATGTTACACTATTTTCAACAAAATCATATTTCATCATTAATATTTTTGATTCTTCATTTCCATTTATTTAAAATGAAATTATTTGGTTTATGGTATAATTTAAACCGATACATACACGATATAATTTACAATTTGTAGTATTTTTAATATATAAATTTGTTGTTATTTTTATTCTTGAACTGGTGTTTTAGGTGGTTGAACGGCGTTTTAGGTGTTTGAACGGGTGTTTTAGGTGTTTGAATTGGTGTTTGAAGTGTTTAACGGGCGTTGACGGGGGTGTTGAGTCTTTTTAACGGGTGTTGAATGGGTGTTGAACAAGTGTAAGATATTAAATATAATAATAACAATTTGAGACTGTGGCAAATTGTTAATAATTTTTAATACATTTAAAAATTTTTTTCTGTTCATTGCTCAATAAAATGTAATCTACAGTATGATGAAATTTCATTGCATTTAAAAATTGTAACTATCACATAATTCAGCCAATGTAAGCAACTGAATAAAATTAAAATATATTTTCTTTAAGTTTTTTTAAATCAGGTTCGACAAGTTTTTTTACTTCAGATTCCTGTTATTAAAAAATGGTTCAAATTTTCTTTAATACCTAAACCAAGCTTTCGTTTAACATTTATTATTGTTGAAACAAAACCAGATTAATTTTTTTCTTGTAAATTACTACTAGTTTAAAACACTTAATTAGTTTTATTTTGTAATATTTTAGCAGCTTTATGTCTATCTTCAAAATTTTTTATTTTCATGACAATCAGTACCGTGAAATAATGCTGCTTCATCAACTTTATTTACTGGAATTTTTTTAGCTTTTTCAATATTTAACAATAAATTAGTACCAAGTCCAGTGTAGTTGTTATCAGATAAAATAAATCGTAAAGGTAATTTTTTTATCCAATTAACTGTCACCTCCCACATCATTATTATTATATTATTTTTTAATCTCAATTTTAGAACATACATTTTAAATTGTAGAACTTTTTAAAATAATTAAATTTTAAGATTACAAAACATTTAAATTAATTTTTCCGGTTTTTCCCATTAGTGTTTTTGTAGATTTTAATGTTATAGATCTTCCATTATTTAAATAAACAACTTGTTTTTTTTCTGTGCTATTGCTTCCCCCTCCCCCTTTTATTAAGAATTGTTGGTAAAATTATCCCTGTTAATTGTTTAGCTTCATACGCTAATGTAATTACTTGAATTGGTTTTCCTTCTTTATATTACTTTTAATTTGTCTAATTCTTTGAGCAACTAATTTGTCATTCGATTTTTTAAAATGAACAGTATTAGCTATGCGTGATGCTGCTGAAACTGCACAAAAAAATTGAAGGAATAATAAATCCACCTTTTTTTTTTTAGAATTTATTTCAAATTCACTAATTTCACCATTTTGTGATTGCCTAGGTTTATTTTTATTAACATTCATATGAACGTTAGGTTTTTAAAAATCATTTCGTGTTAAACGTAATTTACCAGTTTTGGATAATTTTCTGTTTGCTTTTTAGTAAAATATAAAACACTCATAATGGAGCTGCTTTCTACGTTAGGTATAAAAAATTAATTAAATATTATAAAATGAACTCTTATTTTGCCAGCGTTAGTTGCAAAAATATTTATAAGGAAGAAATTAAAAATATTACACTTAAATTAAATCATTTTAGAATAGTTAATTAAGAAAATCAAAATTATGGAAATGTGACACACTGGGTTTGTTACATAAAATATTTTTTAACTGTTTATTGCTCTGATTCATTTGGCGTTCAACCTTGCCAAATATTAATTGAGTGGTGTAAAACAATAATTATTTGTTAATATATAATTGTAAAAAAATACTAACAACATGATAATTATTGGCCTTGTGGATATTGGTGTATAAGAGAAATATTAAGAATTATTAATTGTAACCAAAATAACAATTAGTTTTTTCTTATAGTTAATTTTTTTTGTACATGAAAAATATTTTTAAAAATTTCTAGAATGCTCTTACCAAAAAAACTTCAAAAATTTGTTATTTTATAAATATAATGAAAAATTAAAAAAAATTTAAAAACGAAGTTATTGTTATTTAAAAAAATCTAATGAAATTTTTTTCTTTATTAATAGCGACAAAAACTTGTGAGAAGAATTCGAGGGAGAAAAAATTACAACTGATAATTCATCTATTGTTTTTAATAATTTATGGAAATTTTTATAAGAATTTAGAACTAAAGGATCTTCAATATTTAACAAATAAAAAAATTATAATTCCGATTGTTGATTATATTAACAGAAAAAAAAAACCTATCGGCTGGGAGGATGAAGATTTTCGGGAAATAAAATTATCTGAAGAATTTCAGAATAAAGTTAATTGGCGTCATCTTTCAATTTATCAAGATTTATCTAAAAATTTGATTGAAAATTTTTAAAATAAAGTTGATTGGGAACATATTTTCGAAGATAAAAAATCATAAGAGAATTTTATTGAAAATTTCAAAATAATATTAATTGGAATTATATGTAAATAAACTAAATTATCAGAAAATTTCAAAATAAAGTAGATTAAGAACTTATTTCTGAATGTCAAGAATTATCAGAAATTTTTTTAGAAAAGTTTCAAGATCGGGCTAATTGGAGATATATTTTTATATTTCGAAATTTATCAAAAGAATTCAGGATTAAGTTCAGTTACTACATATAAATAGACGTATATCTAATACTAATTTCACAACTATTAAATATTTCAAACAGTAAAATAATTGTTAAAAAATAATAAAAAAAAAAAAAACATTTCTTACCAAAAACACTACCCCAAAAATTATTTTAGAAGAAAATTGAAAAAATATTGGATTTATAAATATAAAAAATAATTATAACATTAGTTATTATTTTTAAAAACGAGATATGGTTCATATTGTAGATGTACATTGAGACTATGTTTTACTGTAACTTAATGAAAAATTTTTAGATTTCATAGTTTTTTAACAATGGCAAGTCAAAGACCAAATTTGACTTGGCGAAGTGAAATAATTAACTCTGTGTGTGTCACGAGCAACACAACGACATGTATAAAACAATGCTGAATTTTTTTCCTGTTTTTTAAATAATGTATTCAAAAAATTAGTAAATTTTTACTCAAAATTTGTACGTTATTTGTTCTTATAAATAGCAAAAACCAATGAACGTAGTGTAAATAAAAAACTCACTAACGGGCCACTGATGGACATGTTTCTAAATCAATTATAAAGTATTTTTCTATTTAAAAAAAATCGATAAAAGAACAAAACAATTCTGAATTTTAGAGAATGGTTTTAAATACAAAAACCTTTTTTAATGGATTTTGAAACTCGTCAAGCAGTAGCCCGTAACAAGTAGTTTCAGTGTGATTTTTTAAAAAAATTATTTATGTTCATTGGTTTGTATGGCTTATAGGAACGAATAATGAGCAAATTTCGAATTTTAAATGCCATTATGGAAAAACTATCCGAGCTAAATTTTTTTGTAAGAGAAAAATTTACTCCTAAGTAACGTCTACAAAACTAGAACTATTTCATACAAATATAAAATTACGATTATTCCCCACTTGAACACTTAAAAGAGGTAAAGGGGAAGAAATGGGGGGCGCGTGCGGTCTCCCTGCAAAAATTTTAATGTTTTAGTAATTTTTATATTTGTAAGCGAGATGGATTACTTAATAGACAAATGGTATGACTATTTTTCACTGTAATGCAAATTTTCTAGCTTTCATTGTTTTTGTATAAGGGCACCGGGCACGCCAAAGCCAAACATTGCATAAAACGATTACATACAAGAAACGAAAACCAACTGACTTACAGGAATGAAATAATTCACAGTGAAGAACAGGGTCATGCACAAAATTAAGACATGTAATAAAAACAGCATTGAATATTTTTTTTTTAATTTGGATTTAAAATAGAAAATGAAAAATTTTCTGCACTTCTTTTTTAGATACGAAAAATTTCAATCAAGTATTTTTGTTCATGTCTTGACGTAACCCATGACATTGTTTTTCAGTGTCAATTATTTCAATTCTATACGTCAGCTGGTTTTAGTTATTGTATGAAACCATTTTGTACAAATTTGGGTTTTGACATGCCATTACACAAAAACTATGATCGTTGGAAAATTTTCATTACTGTAAAAAGTAGTCACAATTTATGTGTACAAAACAAAACGATATCTCATGTAAATATAAAAATTATTAAAACAATTAAAATTTTGTGGTTCACTGACAATTTCAATTGTTTTTAAAACAATGTATTAGTATGACATATAGTTTGTATTGTACGACTATACTATAAGTCAAAATTAGCACAAAACGGTTTTATGCAGTAAAGGAAAACCAACATTCTTACCAAAAAAAAAAATTACACTGAATAACAGTGCCATGGATTATGACATGATTACAAACAGCATTGACTTTTTTTTTGTATTTTAAAAATATTAATTTAAAATTAAAAAAAAGCTGATATAAAAAAAATTTAAAAATGTTTAAGAAATGTGGTTTATATACATGTCGTGTCATAGTCCACGGCACTGTTCTTCAGTGTGAATTTTTTTTCATTTCGGTAAGTAGGCTACGTTGGTTTTCCTTAAATTGTATAAAACCGATTTATGCAAATTTTAACCTAACACAAAAACTATGAAAGCTGAAAAATTTCCGTTACAATGACAAATAATCACAATTTATGCGTACAAAACAAACCATATTACGTAGAGAAAAAAAAATGTAAACAATTAAAATGTTCAGTGAACCGGCTCCTTTAACAAGCGCGCGCCGGACAGATGTGTTCGCAGGCATGGGTGTCGCAGTCGGCCGGCGTGGCCGCAGCTGTCGACGTGCCCCCACCAAGGAGAAGGTGCTCATTGGTTGAGCTGACGGTGAGCCGGCATGCCAGGCGCGAGTCAATGCTGCGCCAGGCGAGCTCCTTCGACAATAGCAACAGGCCGCAGAGAACCCCGGGTGAGTCACAGCCCTGTACTATCAGCAGCGCAACAAGTTGAATGGCCAAGGGTTTATTCCACCCCCCCTCCTTTTACCATCTGAATAATTGAAGCAGAGACAGTTCTTAAGAGGGCGTGGTACATGATTCAACGCTAAAAGCATTAATCGATAACTGAGGTTTCTTGGAGCTAATTAGTGAAAATTAAACAATAGCATTCCTAGACAATAGTTTTAGCCAACGTTTTAAACAAAATAGTTTCCAGTGTTACGAACTTCTGAGGCACAATCTCTGACGCCGGAACTTCGTGCATTTTAACTGCGGCGCAAGAAATCACACGTAACGAATTAGTAATTCTAGATTAATATTTACTCATAGTGTTGGCAAATACCATTATCTAGGATTGTCATTGAGTATTTTATCCATATTGGCTTCGAAAAAAGCGTAGAAATCAATCGATGTTTTCAGCGTTTATTTATATACCACGCACTCTTAAGGGTCCTCCCTGCCTGCTCTTCAAATGTGTTTCAGCGAGTTACGATTTTTTTTTGGCGGCACTATTTAATGCGCATTATATTTGTATATCTGCGAAAGGAACACACACTTCAAACTATTTCATTATATATTTAAAAATTCGGCACGTTTATTAAAAACATAATTTTCGGACCCCTTAAAAATGGTCAAAAAAGGCTTTCCCAGACTGTTATATGAGGAAAATTAACAATCGGAGTCGAAAAACACAACTATAGCAACAAGCATCAGACTTTGTAGTATGCTGCCTACAAATAACCGTGGTCCCCGTTTAAAGTCCCATAGGATAAAGTATACAGTAAATCACAACACGCCAGCTGAGTGACTTGCACGGAGAGGCGATAATACACTACAGAAATCGGTTAGTGGGTGGCACTATTACCGCTCCTGCCTCACACACACAAGCGTAGCCTACCAGTCTACATACAATTAAATAACATGTTCTTTATTTTAGTAATATAATACGCAACTGAAATTTATGAAATCAAAACCCTACTATCCAAGACGGTGCCCATTGTACCTCCTAAAAGACAAAAATTAGAACAGCAACTATTACGTTTGCCCCTCTTGGAAAATTTGTGTTGTTGTGCCCCTGTGTACTATGGTAGGTGCACATCGCTTTATGACCAAGCAACTGATTTTAATGAATGAATGGTTACAGGATTGATGCAAACAATTTATTTTATTTTTAAAGTTCTGATACAAGTAACATTTAATATATCAGCACATTTTAAGTTGCACTGTGTGTAGGCCTATTTAAAAATTTTAAAAACTATTTTTATTATTTACTCTTCCTAGAACATATTTTTATGGCAACTACAAAAAGCAAAATATTAAAGTGGGTATACTTTGCACCAGCATGGGTAACTTTGCACCACCAAAAAAATTTGTTTCTAGGTCGTTTGGGGAAATAAAGACACATCACGACTGGGTATTTAATAGAAAATATATTATTTGGTGGTGCAAAGTTACACATGCTGATGCAAAGTATACCCAGTTTATGGTAGTTCTTTCTTATGGTAACCTAGGAGGTGGACACTCTCACACTAGTAAGTGAGAGTGAGAGAGATTTTGGTCAGCGCTTAACATCGAGATATTTAGCGCTGGTGAGGGGTGACTTGAGGTGAGTATGGAGCAGCACCGGAATGAAAGGGCAGGGGAAACAGGAGATCCCCGAGAAAACCTGCCGACCACCGGCATCGTCAGGCACGATTCTCACATGCGAAAATCTGGGGATCAACCCCGCCGGGAATCGAACCGGGATCGCCTTGGTGGGGGGCAAATGGTCCAACCGTTCGGCCACCACGGCCCCTACAGACACTTGTAATGTCTGGAGGTAATGTGGAATCAAATATAAAATGACTTTCCTGTGGATATTGTTAAGTAACTGTAAAATAGTCAAGTAATATTACACAAGGAAAAAATTTCGATTTGAAACATCATCTTGGTTTTACTCTAGAAAACTTCGTCAGATAAGTAATATAAGAAATTCCAATAACTTACTTCAGTAAAACTTTTATTTTCATTCTCTTCTTATTAATAATGATATGGCATAAAAAAAACACATTCAGAAGAGGGAATTACAAAAGTGTGTGTGAACTTTTAAATCAAAATCCTCACAAAATCATACATACAGTTACAAGTACCAGTTCAGTCGACTGGACACATAACTTCAAACAGGTAAACCAAAGAAGCCATTCTGTCCCTCAGGCAACATGAGTAGTTTAACAGTTTTTTTGTTTTCCACGCACCAATGGCCTTAAGCCCCAATTCACAATGTTTTTTTATATATATTATTTATTATAGATTTTAAAAGGAAGCAGATATTGTATAACCATCACACAGGTTTGCTGGGAATAGTTTCTATTATATGCAGCCCAATTTTGCGAAGAAAAAAAATTAAATTTTGGTTAGTTATCGACCTAATTAATTTCTAATAACTATAAACTTTTATTGCTTCAAAAATTTTAGATTACACAGTAACAATAATTTCCAATAAATCTACGAAATGGATTAACAATATATGCTCTTTTTAATTTAAGAAAATAATATCTGAAAAACAGGGTAAATAGGAATTATTGGCCATAAAGGTAAATCTACTGAAGGTCAGAAAGATGACAAAATTTCTTGTGAAAGAGTTTGGCATGGAACAATTTTCCCCAGGGCTTCATGTATCTTGTTTGCACCCAAGAAGTTTTAAGCTTAACAATCAACAGTAGCCTAACCTAAATTAGCTATCGATGAAACTGTATAAGGTATTACCTTTTAAAACAAACTATATTATGCACACCATTTTTCAAGAAATATTGTAATGATAAGGATAGGTAAAAAAACATTCTCTTGTAATTTTTTTGGTGAACTGTACATGTAAAATTACAATATATTGAGTATGTACATTAAAAATCGACAGACTTTATCATATTACTATATTCTATTTGAAATTACACACAGAAAACTCATAGTTTAAAGTACTTATTATTTTTTTTTAATTTATCTATTGATAAATCATTAATATTAATTCCTCAGTTCAACTCTGTCTCTGAACGGCATGCTAGGTCGAGCTCTTCAGCGGGAAGATGTTTAAACTGATCACAACTAAAATATTCATTATTTTATATTTTCATCAGATACAGATTACTTCTGACTATACTTTCCTACCATGAAAATTCTTAAAGATTCATAATTTTAGAACATCATATAGGTAAGTCATAATTTGCATGTTGGGGGACATGAAAATAATGAAAACCAACTGAAGTACTAAAATAATATAATTTCACTACCTATTCCAAAAAAATTGTAAATTACTAAGAAGTTGAATTTAACAAAATTAAAAAAAAGCACAATTTAAAGACAACTTTAATACATTTTATTCTTTTTCTTAACACAAAAAATACCAACGTGTTATTTTTAATGAATTTTCATAAGTCATCGCAACATTATTTCAGTGGTGATTTATTTCATTTTAGTAAGTCAGCCAATTTTTCTGCATGTATTTAAAGCATGCAAATTTTGATTTTTCACGTGTTACTATGGGAGAACCAGTTAAATTAAAAATAAAAAAAATTGCATGCAAGAAAAATGTAGTTATAATTAATGTCCGCAAAAAAAATATCTTGAGCAAATATAAAATAATAAATATTATAGGTACAATCCTATTTTAGTTGACTGGCTGCCTTCCCGAGCTATAGATAAATTTGTGCAAAGGTACAGCAGCTAAATTTTATTTGAAAACTCCTCAACAAGCACGAGTAATATCTGCTTAGCAACAACACTGATATTGAAGTGTTACATATTTTTGTAATTAGTGTCAAGTGTACTCTAGTTTTTTTTTTTGTATTTGAGTTTTTTTTTATATTTGAGAAAGCAGACCAATTGTGGTACAAATATGTTCATATGCCCATGGAAAAAAACATAAGAGATAGTCAAAATATATTTCATTATCATTTCTGTAAGATATTGTGCAATGTTTCGTATGTGATGTATAACCGCAGTACAATAGGGGCCTAGACCAAATATACAACATTATGTGATATTCGAGATTTTCTAGTGCAGTGTTTCAGATATATCATGTGATTTATTTCCGTGACATATGAGTGAATTATTTCAGAAATGTGTTACTGAATTATTTCAGAAATATATCATTGAAATATTTCAGAAATATATCACAGAAATATTTCTGTCCGGGAACATTTCTAGATAACATAAATGTATCGGAAATATATTATACAAAGAAAGATATAACATTTCGGAAAGTATATTTCTGATACATGTCCAGTGCAATGTTTCAGAAATATAGCATTGAAATATTGCAGAAATATATCATTTGAAATATTTCAGAAATATTTATTATGAAATATTTTAGAAATATTAAATTTGAAATATTTCAGAAATATATTTCTTGCAATATTTCAGGGATGTTTCAGTGCAATGTTTCAGAAATGTGTCTTTGTTATATAACCGTTCGCGGACATTTCTAGATATCAGAAACGTATCTGAAACATGTGCAAAAAGGTTACGTTTCGGAAAGTATATTTATGATATATGTCTGAAAGATTTTGTGCTGTATGGGATATGTATGTACCCATTCAAACTCATCCGTAATTCTCTAAATCTTATTTTCCAATAACAGAAAAAAAAACAGTGAATTTTTTCCTGCCCTTTTCAGATGCGTACATCTTTGTGCAGAATCTTTAAAAACATTTTCGCTCATACAGCATAACTTTATCTTTGAAACTACATCATAAAATGATGTGGTTACCACTGTAAATCTCATAGAGGCGATTTAATGGCAAGAAGACAGCATGCCAGTTCAGCGACTTGTACATGATTACATAGATGTGTCTGTGCTGCCTTAACTGTTACTGCTCTCAGGGGCATAGCAAGGATTTCTGTTGAGGAAGGGTATTACGGGTATACCCACTTGAGAATTTTCACAACACAATAAGGGGACACCGATCACGTGTCATGAAGTGGTGGGTCTGGAAAAATTTATGTTTCAGTATGCAAAATGATGCAATTTAAGCAGTATTTGTACCCAAAATTGTGAATATCACACTGCTAATTATATATTCGAGCAGTTTATTTTCATTTTTAGGGGAGGGGATGGATCCCTTTCCCCCTTATGATTATCTATGTGCCTGACTCCTCTTCTTGGCTTCTAACATTGAAAATACAACTAGCTAGGTAGCCATCTTGAGGGCTCTGCATATCAACCTTCCAGCTACATGGTTTGAATGTGGAATCAATATTAGGGTAAATTACTTCTCAACAAATATATTATAAGCATGGCTCTTTCAAACAAAAAGTGTTAAATACATGTAATTTAGGGAAGAGTATTTCAAAATGAGAACATTTGCCAATTTTTTTGTTTTTAACTTACTGTCTTAAAGGCAGTATAAAATACTTATATTCCACAAAAAATATGATTGAAACTTTTTCTTTCAAGATATGCTTTTGTAACAATTTAAAAAAAAAAAAAATGAAAAGTAAACTCCCGATTATCCATGCAAAGATTAACCGCTTTTCGGATTATCCGTGCAGCATTTGGTATGTTTAACACTGTAAAAATATTGTAAAAGAATACCATTTTTAAACAAAACAATGTCACCTCTAGCACACAGGAATGGATTAACAATATTGCACAAGAACAGATTAACGAGATTTTGACATTACTTTTGTTCATGTTTATTGTGCAACCCAGACAAAATTGTATTTATTTTGGGAAAAAATTAAGCACAGCATTTGTTGGAAAACTGTACTGGTTGCTGGGTTTAAATAAATTATAAATAAATAAATTCAATATATTTTTAAAAAAATTTTATATCGGCAAATGTGATATTTCCAGATTACCAATCTTACCTGAAATTAAACAACACAGATAAGCACGAGTTTACTGCAGCACTTTCACATGAAAGAGATATCTTTAAAATTTACAAATTGAGAAGTAATCTTTTTAAACTATGCAGCTGCATGCTGCGGTCAACACACTCATAGGTCATGCTCTAACCATTTACGCTATTCCACGAAAGAATGCACTTTTATGGCAACTGGTAAATGCCAGTCCAAAAAAATAACTGAGTGCAGTCAACTCTCTGTTCACTTTGTAGTGTATCCATAGCACAATAAACAATTCTTGACTTAATAAATACATCAATTGTACCAAAGTGGCGAGGAAAACATTGATTAAACCACAGAACCTCGATTTAATGACACGCAACATCAATTTAACAAGTTGCGATTTTAAGAGTGCAGCGATTTTAAGAGTGCAGCGATATTACGTGTTGAATGGGCAATTTTTGTATTGGGAAGTGTTTGGTGCATGCAGGAGCCAGGCCAGTGCCGCTGTTGAGGCGCAGCTCCTTCCCGGTGCACCCCTCAGCAAGGCAGGAGTTGCAGGCGTCTTGCTGCTGCACCACTCCTGGCAAGCTGTCGCGCAGACCGTCCATGGATGCCAGCGAGGGGGACTCATCACCTGACACCACAAGAAGGAGGGTGCGCATCATACGCAGGCACTGATCGCCCCGGCAGGTAACTCTCCCAAATATTCTGCTATATCCGCTGTACGGTAACTTAATACTTTCTGGAAGTCATGCTTTTAGCTTGGATCTGTTTTCGCACCAATTATGTATTGTTCTACCAAATGTCAACATTAAAACTGCCAGACTGACTGCTGCAATGCAATTCGATGTACATTGTTCATCCGCTGCAACTAACTATGTCACCTTTAATATAGTATAATGTTTGCTAGTTGTAAATATAAAATTTTATTTAATTTCCTGAAAATGGACACATTATGTACATATTCCATTAAACAATTTTCAATGTTTTAGCCACAGTTCATAATATTCAGAACTATTTATACAACATCAATGCCAACCCAACCATCCTCCAACTACCTTATATCAGACGTGTTTAACTCACTTGTAAAATAATTATTACAAATAATTTACATACTCGCGGACACGTAGCAATAAAAAATTAATTTATTTATTTATTTATCTCACCGTATTGCTCTTTCATTTGCTTACATAGTTGTATGGTAATAACGGAAGTATTCCTAGTAATTTTTTTTAACAGTTCGTTTCTAAAAGTATCAACTTACCATACAACGGGTATGCAACTGACTGTGAAGTATGTAGGGGCGAGAAGGAAGATTGTAGCTAAATTGTTTAATTAAGCTGGCTAGCAGAACAAACACGATAAAGTAAGCACTACAAAATTAACCCTTTAAAAATATCACTAGCCGTTACTGCGTATAAATCAACATTAACTATAGTTGCTTTACTGCTTGCATGGTTGGCAGCAAAATTTTGCAATATAGTTCTGATTTTTTTTTCTATTTAAAATCAACAATACTGAAACAAAATTAACTGAAATTGACGTAATTATATTTTGTACAACTAATAAACAATTTTTCATCAAACTGTATTGATTCATACTGTCTACACAATTTATCTTATACCTGCAAACATTAAGTGACATGTCCAATCTTGTTAGACGTTTCCCGTGACATGCAGAACGATATTAATTGACTGAAAATATAACTTATGCACAGCGTTTTGAGTGCTCACTTTATCCCGAATCGCCTATAAAGATGGGTACTCCTAGCTGTTCTATGATATGTAAGGAACTAGGTTTGGAATTGCGTGAAAAGATTATTGTAACCCCATTTGATAACTGAACGTAAATCGCTTATGTCAAATGAGTCCGTTCTATCAACTACACAAAGCAGGTACCACATGCAGTAACGGAAAAAAATTTTATTAGTGATATTACAAAACATTTCAGTTGGTACGTAGACAGTGAATAATCTATTGTCACTAGTAACAATGGGGTTACCCGATTGTAAGATTTTGAACAACTTGGTGAACATTGCCATAAACTTGTGGCTTTTATTTTAATAGTGCAGTTTCCTTGCCCACAGAGTGCAACTGCTTTATTGTACTAGAACCAACTTTTACACCATCCGCGAAACAAATCTTGGGATGATAAATCCATTGCAACACACCTATTAGTTTGGTTGCATGTCGTACGAGGAAGTCGCAATGCCAGCATATGTTTTAGGTGTTACAAAAAATATATTAATTTTACGATACAATTTTTTTGAAAATGACAAACTTTAACAATTTTCGACAAGACCACAATTTTTATTAATCTTCCGCAATTGCTTCATATTCTGTAGTGGAACATAATTTACAGTGAAGTGTTCTGAAATTAGAAGCAGAAGAAAAGTGTTGTGCCGCACTTGAATGATCGGCCAGTGACATTACCAAACTCGACTACTGAGAATGAAATAAAGTCATTTATATGTCACTGTACAAAGTTTCGTTATTTAATGTTAAGTAGTTATTATAGTTTTGTTAAAATGTAACTTGAAAGTCTATTTTCAGGGTAGCATTACTGCCACAATTTTCACTTTTAGAGGCAAATTGAAAACACATTTTCAACATGGTTTTTTGTGAGCCTTCACCACACAAAATTTACACACTCCGTCCTGACTGAGTAGTGTACAAATTAAGTTACCACTCATTTGTATTATAGCAAAACACAGTATATGCACATGATCAAACTAGGTAGTTTTGCAAATAAAAACTATGACACACACTGAATTAAATTTGTTGGTCCAACAAAATATTCACTTCAGTTGTGGTTTCTCTTTAGTAGTGTTAGCAAAATCAAACAGACATTATTTAATTGTGTAAAAAAAAATTGTTTGGTTACATGCAAACATCTACACATTTTAAAATGTGAGTACTTTCATAGTCATGGCTACTTTTTTTCCTTTCAACCTTGTTTGTATATTTCTACCACATGCTTGCAGAAACACAGAAGTGTAGTAATAACTACAGCGTAGTTATTCCAAAGTATTTAAAAGTTAGTTAATTGAGACTAACAGTATATTTTTTATTTAAATAAGTAGACAGAGGGTTAAAGTACTCATAGGCTGGTACTTCGTCTTGATAGTGACAACACACATAATAAAGGACAAACGTGTATTATTGCACGCCATTTTGCTGGCTTAGGCCAGCTTCATCAGATGACAGCAATACATGTTTTTACTTTATTATTTGCATTTCACTATCAAGAAGTACCAGCCTGTGAGTACCTTAATCTTCTGTCTACTGATTTAATTGGCCAAAGCTTTCTTCACATACAGTATTTTTGTTGTCATTTGAGCTGCCCATACCTAAGTTTGGCTATGCCATTTTCAATTATATACAGCGGTGCTTAGATATCTTCCTAGCAGAACTGTTGAGCTGTAAACCATCTGTTACAGGTTTGTTGGTGGTGCCTGAAGATGAAACAAAGAGAGAATAGCCTTGAATCACAACTAATTTACAACTTGCCTGCACGTGAACAAGGCCAGCAGAGCTGCATCATGTGGTGTTAGAGATCTGCTATGTGTTGTCATTAACACTTAGTTGTGTGCTCCGAACATTTGATGTTTTTTACAGAAATACTTTTAAACAAACTTTTTTCACCATGTTTATCAGTAATGGAAACGTCTTTTATAGTGTTGTGATCTCATAGTGGTTGTTGTACACTTAACTTACAAGATGGCATTTGATGTTTCTCTCAGTGTTACAATTTTGTAGTCTGTACTCCGTTATACACACACCATTAAATATAATCAGTTTTAAATTCACAAATAAATACGCTGCAGTAAACAATCCCCTCCCCAACTGAATCGTCGATAACTCTTGAGTTTTAGATGAAGGTGTGTGAGCACAGAGAGCGTGATTCATGTGAAGTACTGTACAGAGTTGGTTTTTGTAAAACATTCACAGTAGTGAGTTATTGTTTACATGTAGGACTCTAACAACGGGAAAGGCAAAAAAGGGGCTTAGCTTTCCTTGTTGTTATTGCAGGGCACTAGAGGAGGTGGAAGGCAAAATTTAAAACTTCAAAACAATTTGTTAAATTTCCCCCATGTTCATCCTGCCTCTTCCCTCTCCTCTAACTACCCTTTCTGTACCAAAACCAACATTTGGTTACCCATCCAACGGCAAACAAGTTCAATTATAAGTTATATTTGATATCTGTGGTCATTCATCCTCACATTAACTGCCTGTATAGTAAGTAATGGATCACACAGAATCAATAATTGCTTGGCTCACAATTTTCCTCTAAATTTGCTACGGCGTGCAAGAGTTTCAACTGGGTCATTATTCCAACGACCTAGTGAACTACGTTAACAAGCAGATAGTTGGACTTTCACTTATAGATACAGCTGCTGCCATTGCCAGTGTGTTTCTCGAGTGTTGAAGTTCTATACTATTTGCTTCATATGATACATTTTAACAGTGAATTACTGCACTGAATACATAATTTGACAACACAACCGAGGAATGGAAGTCATGGCAATTGCTATAACCAGTCAAGTGGGACCAGAGGATATGAAGCAGATGGTTGACTTAGCTATTATCTCAGATGTACATAAATTTCCACTAGAAGTAAAAGTTCATATGGTGGCATGTGTGCTATTGAAAATGTCTTCCATCAGCATGAGAAAAAAAAAAAAAGAGGAAATTGTCCATATCACTGATTATTCTCTTCTTGCACGATAAGAGTCAAAATTCTTGGGTACGCGAAGCCACTCCAAGTTAGCTGGTAACCTCAGATGAATCATTCACAAGTAATGGAATGTATGAAGCTAAAACCAACATAATTTCTAAGAGGTTTCTTTCCTACAGTAAACAATGAATTAAATGCTGTCTGCTGCCTCAGTAGCCTACATGCAGCCTTACAGAGAGTAAAAAAAACCTTTATAACTGATTACCAGATCTAAGCATAATAATAAATGAATTCCCCATTACATGAATAGTACAACTCAAAACTGAGTACAACTAAAACTACCAACTGGGATTTTATACAAATAATCTTTAATGCAAGACTTTGATGAATAACTACCTTAACAGAATATGTAATTTCTAATACATCATCTCAAATGCACAATGAAGAGTTAAGTGATAAAGCAGGTTATATGAATCAGAGTAGGATAAATACTTTTTAACGTATGTCCTGATTTTTCAAACTTAAAAGAATTAAAACATAAACTGTATTTAATAAGTCTAAACCATAAAAGTTTTGTGAAATGTATTATAACCTCTAGGTTACAGTTACGTTATAATGAAATTTGAACTTACTTTCATGGGTCAATCTGCAATTCAAGTTTTAAGCCCCCTCCCTTTTCCAAATGGAAAAAAAATGTGCAAGCAATCATTTAAAGGCCTCACAACATACAGGTATGACGAGAATTGATAATCAAACTGAAATGCTGGTTTTGTTGTTAGAAGTGTTAAGTTCATATCCTAAATTTGAGGCCGTCAATGAAGTGAGGTCCAGACCAAATCAGAGATTAGAAAAATATACAGATGCATGTCTTAGGGCGAGAGGTATGAGGCCTTGGGATGGAAGGGGGAGGAGTCCATTCACCATACTGGTACCCTAACTGAAAAATATTATTTATTACAGAAGCAACGTATGTAATTTGGCTGCAGCTGTCCAACCATAACCTCATTTCTTAACAAACCTAAAGGAACAGCTGATTGCACTCTGCCATATTGCTACGTGAATAAACAAAGCTTGGCTTCAGTATAGGCTACTAATGCTCCATTTGTACTTTTCTCTTATCTCTGGGCCAAATGGCCCTGCTGAGATCCCGATAACGCCAGCTTACGCACTGTACTATTCGTTGGTCAATCAATACTTAACACAATCACCATTATTCTAATATCACAATCAGTAAATATTAGTTCAAGAATTATGTCATGCTGATGCAGGTGAAAAAAAAAAGTAATCACGCACACTTATCTTTAAAGTAACGAACCCCTCAAATAATGTTGGCAAAATTTGTTAGGTGTAAGATTTTTAACTGTTATTCATATATTCTTAACAATCTCTCTTGTTACGAAAATCTTTGCTGAATCACGAGTCTTGGTGAATGTAAACAAATGGAGAAGTGGTATTGGAACTGCAAATCGACCCCAGACTAGTAGATCCACAGCTCAATAACCAGTGTACTGTGGTAAGATCCCTCAAGATGCAAATCACTCAGCATCATAATTTACATCAGTCTCCCTAAAAAGTTAATAAATGACTCTCTACAAAAATATGCCCAAAAAACCTCTAAGACAGCACCGTTAATTCAATTTGTCCAAAATTCCAACGCTTTAAGTTAAAATTGCAAAAGAAATTTAAAGAATATGTTTTAGAATTGCTTTATACTTAAAAAATGTTTAATATTTGTCATAGTATACACGGAACACTTGTAAACCTTACACTCTACAGCCTGGCAGTGTTTCCTATATCCTTAAAAGTCCTGGATTGTTTACTCTGTCTTCCTTAAGGACGTTCACGTGGCAAAAATTCAAAATTTTATATTTGCTTGGCATAGTGTTAGTTTTATAGACGTTACTTGTGACTACATTTTCCACTTGTAGAAATTTTTTAGCTCACATAGCTTTTCCATAGCGCCATGTCAAAGTCAGAATTTGCTAGTTACAGGAACATAGGTTTAACAAAAACCAAGTGACTTACTCGAATTAAATAATTTACACTGAAATGAGATACAATGGGCACTATGCTAAAAGATTTAAAAACACACAACAAGGTAATTTTGTCTTTTTAAAAAATTTCCATAAATGAGGTAGATTTTCGTCATTTTCGGATTTTTTTTAAAAAGTACAAAGAAATTACATTCTTTGTTTTTAAATCTTTTAGCATAGTGCCCGTTATATCTAATTTCAGTGTAAATTATTTCATTCGAGTAAGTCACTTGGTTTTTGTTAAACCTATGTTCCTGTAACTTGCAAATTCTGACTTTGACATGTCGCTATGGGAAAACTATGTGAGCTAAAAAAATTCTACAAGTTGAAAATGTAGTCACAAGTAACGTCTATAAAACTAACACTATGTCAAGTAAATATACATTTTTGAATTTTTGCCACGTGAACACCCTTAACGCTTGGTTTCAGTCGCCATATTGAATTTTGTTATTTTTCGCTTTTTTGGAATTCTAATAAGAAAAATATTAAATATGCAATTATACCTCATTCTATTTACATTTTTCTACAATACAGACCTTGTGACTTAGTTGTTAACATATAATTACGCTGCAATCTGTGTGGTAAATTTTTTTATATCCAAAATTTGCCTGACAAATTGCGACCTAACTATACATTACTAGCTCTGTTGCCACGCTTGTATTGTAGTTCAAGGTAAATAGAATTTGTGGTATAGTCGCTGATTAGAAATTTTTCTTCTCAGAATTCCACAAAAGTTAAAAATACTAAAATTTGATATGGCAACTGATACCAAGCCTTAAGGGTACAGCTGTGACAAAGTGTACTGGGCATGACATCAGTTTACAATTCCAATCCATCCAATTTTTTCAAACTAATTTTTTCGCCCTATGTTAGAATAAATTTAATATATAACATTCATATAATTTAAGTAAAACCCATTCATATGCTACTAACGTAACTTGCGCAAATTGAAATGTGACTGACATCCATCTGTGCGGCAATTAAAAACAAATTTAATTTCTACTAATACTTCGTTACTTTTCATTATTTGTATTCTAAAATGTTAGTTCGAGTTTGGTTAGTTACAAGAGATTCAAAAGGTGCCACGCGGAATATCATAATCTACTTTATGCACGGAAAACAGTTTTTAGGGCAGCAACCGTTGGAATCAATACTTTCATCTGTTGATAGACGTGCTAACTGATATGCGTGCTTATCTCCTACATACGAGATAACATTACTATGACAACGTCCTACATACATCTTACGCAATGTATTTTTGTCAGGCATGCGATATTGTTTATTTTGTAGACATAGATTTTGTATAACTGGATTAATATTCATTCACACATGCATAAAGGCTACTAAAATAAAACAAATTAATGCTTTTCTATGCATATTCAACCTTCCACTTTTGCACAGCATAAATAATTACATATTTTATCACTGACAATTAGGTATACATTTAAACTTATTGACATTTTCTTTTATCGGCTAAACTATTTAAAACCACATTTGACAATATAAACTTGCTTATGTCTGTAAAAAATATAAATAAAACAGTTTTCTTCCCAAGAAAATATGCTTTATAAATGATACAATATAAAAGAAATAAGCTACATTGTATTGCTACTTGGTTAAATAAATTACAGTATGTCGGTCAACTACACACATGCTCACAAATACCTGCACCATGTCAATTGACTCGGTAAAAACATGCAAAGTAATGTACCAATTTCATTCCATCATGCAATTAAGGGTTAAACCACAGTTTGTGCACATGGTATTCTAGTATTGATATCTCTAATCAACTATTAAATTTCAGGTCTCAATGTAATGATAAACATCTGTTGTCAGGTGAAAAAATAATAACAACACTGAAATTGTAGCATATTTATGATAGTGTCAACAACATACAGTCATAAACAATGTAAATACATAATTTAAAGAATTAGTTAACATTGGTAGATGAGGTACAAGTGTGACGTACCACAAACAACCCCGCCCCCCCCCCCACACTCCCCTCCTTTAAAGTACAGAAATGAGGCAGTTTTTAGCAGTTTCCTAACATGTGTATGTGTACGTGCAAAGACAGCAACCCCAACACGTAGAGCTGGCATGCGAGAGCCAGGGGTTAGCAGTCAAACTTTGAGTGGCTGAGCAGAGGCCTCACGTTTAAAGCAAAACAGTTCCAAAGCCTGAAGCGGTGGTGTAGAACTTATAAGTGCTGATAACCAGAGGTCTAAACACCAAGTAAACTGCAGTTAATGACATTCTCAGAGTGCTTCTGCTCTCTAATGTCACAACCCTGAGGCAAAGATTATATTTTCTCCAAATTACATGCCCCCTTGTGTACTTTTCAACTGATCATTACTTCTGTTGGTATTTTAGTCTCGTAAAACAATTGGTGTATCCTGTAGTTTATAGATAACATGTCATAAGTCTCAAATTTACTGTTTTGCATACATACTTAACCACAGTAAAAACTTACCTATGAAATGAACTACAGTACATCAATGAAAACGAAGATCAAAGTAACATGTAAAAATTCAACAGTATTCCTTACAAACATTTTTATTTTTTTTTGTTTCCTGAATAGCTTTAAATCGTATTGAGTCCACAGCAGTAAGCTACTAATCTTACTCCTTCCTTATCTTATTCCCTTGGATCTTTACCTCAGGGACTAAACATCTGTGACAAATTTATGGTTAGACAGAATGTTTGGTACCTCAATATTCAAACTCCAAACACAGTTTCCTTGGATCAATTGTAGTACGAAAGCCCTACACACTAATATCTGGAAAATAGTTTTTACATTTTAATTGTATTCAAAGTAACCGTAAGCACGTACTATCAAATGCATGTTCTAGTTGTATAGTCGTATCACACTGTACTCCAGGCGTTATACGAGGAACAATTAAATTATGTAAACATATTTTTACAGATATATGGGCATTGGACTTTTGTACTGCAATTCAATTGGTTGTAAGAAATTACGTAAAGAGTTTGGTTACCAAGTTCCCAAACCCTCTGTCATACCCTCATGAAAACTAGACAGCAATACAGTGGCGGGAGACCAGAGAGAAGAAGACAGCTAACGTAACACCCAAAATATCTGTCCTCTTTTCTCAGGACGTAAAATTGTATGTGGTGGTTTCCAATAGAATGAAGCTTCTTGAAGCATTCTTTGGAAACTGAATCTACATCAGACAAAGTGGTTGCACTTGCCAGGAATGCCATGCAAATACTAGTGAAATGCGAGATACAGGAAAGCAGGTCTGTAGCCAAGTGGGTGTTAGGGCAGGCCACGTCACACTTTTTTTTCTCTAAAATGTGTGTTGACCTTTTAAATTCATAATTAAAAATAATGAGTTCACTTTTTGTGAAAAAGTTAAGTTCATTGCTATATGATCTCAGAAAATAGAACAAAAATTAGAGCCAATATTGGTATTATGTAATCAGTTATTATTACAATTTAATGATGTATAAACACTATATAAGAATGTGCTGTTATCTACACGTGCATTCTTCAAAAGTTTTAATTCACTCACTAAGTACAAATCAATGTTTGGCTCTGAAAACGACAGCTGAAGAAAAACTCATTAAAAATTTAATTTAAGTTATCAATACAAATAAACGGTATGTAGACGTATTGAACCAACTGTCATGGCTGCTCCTGAACTTTCAGCTTGACTACAGACTCGAGTCAGTAGCCATGACACCGCATCCATGGCTGCTGTAGCTGGAAAGATGACTAATATAGGAGAAAACATGAAACTAATAAGCCTGATCATCTCTTCGCTGACTAAAACATCCAAGCTCGTCGGTTTCGTTAAAGTCTATATTGAAATGCGCCAAATCATATCTTATGTGTCCTTAATGAGGTGTCTCTCATTCAAGTGGTTTAAACGCTTGGATGTTAATAACGGTGATTCTTAAAGAGTCGTTTTATACCATACTATTTTAATAGTTACTGGTTAAAAATAAAAGAGGTTGGCTGCGATTAAACGCCTTCTCTCTATATGCTGTTTATATATATATATATGTAATTATACAGTGAAATATGTAAAACATTTGTTACATTAAGGTGATAAAGATGAGTGCTGCTGACACGTTTATGTACTATTTATATGTAAATAACGTGACTTAATGGTTAAATATACGCGATAATATGAAGGGCCAAGTACCTTGAATTTAACAATGTTGGTCACATCTATTGTATTTTCAATGTGGAGTCTTTCAATCAAGTGGTTTTCTACTCTTGATAATTTACTGTACATAAGCGTTCTCAGCACCACAGTTCTCCAGTCTGGAGTATGTAATTATTGTACAGAATGGTTTAATACAATACTTTCATAGTAATGAATTACTGTTTACATAACTGTGGTTACAAGCCAAAGTGATGATTGATATTCTTACTGTATTATTATTGCCATAGAATAGCACAGTGTGTAAGTTGCCTAAATGTTTCTACTGTTTGGAAAAGTGTACATTTTTTAAAATGGAAATGAGAATAAGTGAAAAAAATTACTAATTTATTTTAAAAACTGTTATCTGTGTAATATATTCTTTGTACCAGCATGTATTATATTTTAGATGTCAGTGTTATATATTCTTATCTCAGACTGTAAATCTTCTAGAATAGAGCCTTTTCACATTGTTTTATGTGATTTAAAGAAGTTTATACAATTACTACACATATGCAAAACAGTTAACATACATAAAATGGTGACTTCCCAACTTTATTGTAATTTTGAATGTTTTCCGTGCAGCTAGGACAGAAAAAAAATTAATGACAATACTTTCTTTATTTTTTTTTTCTTACATTCAGTAGAAATGTCTGGTAATATCAGAAAACTGATGTTTATTAACTGTCTAATATAATGTTTAGAGGTCAAAATTTTATTGGAATTTCACAGCGCTAACAAAAATTTGCACACACTTACTAAACTAGGTTTACATTTTCAAGTAGCACAATCTGTATATCAAGTGTAAGAATCTAAATTCAATACTTCATTGAAATTGAAATTTTTATGTGCGCAATTATAAATTTAGGATTTAATTACAAAGTAAGCCTTCTGCTGATGTCTAACCTTAAGAGAGCTGGCATGAGTTGAACGGCAGAATCACATCCATTATAAATTGAAGAAAGAAGCTAGCGTTGTCTGATTTGTGTACTTGTCCAACAGTTAAAATAAGTACAGTAGTAAGTATTAGTGGGCTGTGACATTGTGTTTTAGAGAATTAACAGCTAGATGCTCGAGATTTACGAAACAAACAATACTCACTGTACTGGGGCAATAAAGAGCAAAGAAAACAATTAAATAATGTATGCAAAACTGCCTAGCTGAAAACTGGACATACTAATGTACATGTGCTACTTGATAAAAAGAGATCTTCCAAAAAGAATGTGTGCTTTCATAAAACTGTAACATTTATGTAAACACTGTTTTGCCATCTATTCCACCCATTAATTTACTTTAACTTTCCGAAAAATTCTTATAAGACTGGAATATCTAACGTATAAAAAATTAGAGAGCATTACTCTCTGATTGTAGAGTTTCAATTTCAGAAATTTGATTCCAGACTAGCAATTAAACACTAAGAAGATTTACAGTCAAAAGGACAAATTTTATGGAGAAAGAAAGTAAGGTTCTACCAAGCACTCAAGACTGTACATAGTGATGTAATAATTTTCATAAATAATGTGAAAATTTTAACTGTCAGTGTTATATAATTTTAATCCTTGTTGTAAATCTTACAAAGCCTATTGAAAAGTTTTTTTAACATGTTGGTTGTAAAAGGTTTATAAGGAAAAAATTTATAGTTCAAGTCCACAAGAACAAGTAATTTAATGTCCATAGATATGCATTTATTTGAAAATTATAAAGTAAATACACCTACCATATTTCAAATGTCGTATTTGTCTATGTTAATAAAATTGTATTAATTCAATACATGTGAAGAGTTGTATGTTTAACGATCCATATTTATGATGTTGTACTTGCCTAGGTTTTAAAGTGATATAATTCATTCCACACGAACTTGTAACTCAGCAAAAAAAATTAGTAGTGAACTATCTGTGATGTACGGTACTAATCAAATTGTGCCGTGTTGTCCTTTTACTGTTTATATCCACTGGTGTTAATATAGATGTGGACCAATGTTTAATTGTACTTACCTTTCAAAACTTGTTTTAAACTATGCGTTTGTAACAACAGAAAAGCAAACATCAAGTCTACATTTATAAATATTTTTTACTGTAGTTTGTAAAATGAATGTTACTACTACTCTCGTATATTTTTATATGACGTGATGAACATGAAAGTATCCACACATATATTTTAAGACTATGCAGTTATTTTAATTTGCTCTATGTTTCGAATACGTACGAGGTAAAAAAAAACCTAAAAACTTATGTACAACTCAGTGGCGTCTCCAAATTGAAAGAACAGGTGGGGCAGGAAGTATTTTGCCAATTTTTTTACTATCTTCACAAGAACAGAAAACTTTTTTAAATAGTAAAAAAAGTAAATGAATTGCAGGTGGTCACCAGTAAAATTTGTTGGTAGAGATGGTTTATTCAGAAAAATATGTTTTACGACTTAGTGTTCATTTTCTTAAGCATTTTCTCTTGTTATGTAACCTAATCTGCAAAGAAAATTACAATTGTGATCATGAACAAGATAACTATAACTTCACAGCAATAATTAAAAATGTAATGTTAGACTCTTGACATCAATTTCTGCCCTTCCTGACCAAATAGGGAGAAAGAACCATGTACAGCAGATCCTTCACTGTGGAGTCGCCAGTGATTATTTGCTCCCGTGCGTTCAGTACTGACTTGATAATTACCATTAGGTGTTAGAATAGTATTTGTATGTTCTGTGTAATAATTTAAATGTATCATGCAGTATTCAAACATGTGGCAAATGTAAATGAAACCTTAAATAGACTACATAAAAATTACAGTTAGCATATTTTAGTATGAAACCAAGCAGATAATTCATTTTAAAAAAACACTGTCTTAAAATTCTGTGGTCAAAACTGTAATATTTCTAGACAGCAAAATGACTCCTCAAGCTGTATAAACAAAATATCTATGTATTTTTTTCTTTAATGTCTGAAAAGGAAATTTCAGTTATTCTAATCTGTCACCAAGCAAACTTTCTTTATACACTGCATTGTTCTCAGATAAATATAGACATACTAATTTTGCTTCCAATTTTAAAACATTTATTAATTTAAGATAACCAAAATATATAAAATGCACACAACACTAACACCAATTTCAACTTATAGGTACATGTACATATATTTGTATGTATGTATATGTGTCTGTGTCTGTACATATGTACAAACACATTGCACTTCTGTAAAGTTTTCTGGTTCTTCTTCCAAAATTGGTTGATTCAATTGACCTTTACCAAATTTTGCTATTTTTTTACTATGCACTTTTCAGTTATCTAGATTATATAAGCACATATATTTACTTTGGTGGTTGTCTTTTCAAAAGGAAAAAAATATTAAATAAATGTTGCTTGTATTTTAGAGGTGATTTCACCAACAAAGCATAAGCAATTTAACTTTGGTTAGCTGGCACTTAATCCCAATTAGGTATACAATATTTATTCACTTTCTGTTCCAAAATGCACTAAATCCAATTTCTTCAGCATGAGCCAGATATTATGTTGATTTTCATTAGTTAGCACTAACTAGTAATATAAATTAAAATGAAAACTAGCTAGAGCAAGCACTAAATCAAATAATACAGAATTCTGATAGGAAATAAATGATGGAGATTTAAATTTCTGTGCAGGTCTTACTGTTTACGAAATTAATTACTGTAAGGACAAAAATAAGTTTTATAGAAAAATTATATTAAATTAGATTATAGCTTTTGCAACAAAAAAAAATCTGTTTGTAGAATTCTTGAGCTAAATTAAATTGACAAGTAATTTCCTTTTGGAAGGGTGCATGACAATGTAATGATTTCAATTAATCTAAAATTGCAACATTCCTCATTGTACAACTTCAGTACTGTTAGAATGTTATATAATCTAAAAAGTGTAGTACAGTTTTACATGTTCAGTTGGTATCAGTTAAGAACACTTGAAGTACAGCCACAAAAGAGAAAGAATGGAAAATATAATTTTATATGTGATTAATAGAATGAATTTTGCAGGCATCTTGAGAATTGTGGTAACCCTGCACATCCATCACAAATTTATTGTAATTGAATTCATTGCAAATATTGCCTCCAAACAGCATTGAATATTTAATAATAATACTATATGTAAAACCTATTGTAATTCATACTTGGAAGTGCTGAAAACTTAGAATAACAATACGAAAAATGTCTCCTTTCATCTAGAAGTAAATCCTAAACTTTATGAACTGTGTTTATACGTAAGGAACAAACACTGTAATATTCCTAAGCAATAAATGTTTAATTTTCAACCACAATTAGGCCAGTAAAGATACATCTCCACTACAAACAAAAAATTGTGTAAAATGAAGTACTACTCCAAAATATGTATTTGCCACCACTGTATCGCAACCAAAGCAAAACACCAAGCAAAATTAGGTCTGTACACCATTTGTCCAAACTAATGTAGGCAGTCTTTTAAATTGCAGGTTGCCCCAGTAAAGATAACCTTAAAACCCACAGTTAAATCCATGTTTTGAAATACTGTATTTAAAAAAAACAGTGTCTGAATCGCAGGGGTAAAGCAACTGATCCGATTTAGTGTTCATCAATAGCATTTAGAAACCTACATATCAGCCCTTTTTTATTTGAACAACAAGTAAGTTGAATCAAAACTTACATTATTTAAACAAGCACTATACTGTTTATGTAACAAAAAATTACGTACTTGCACGAGCAAAGGTACCAATTTTTTTTGTGATTTTCTTCGAGACGTAAGTTATATACTTTGTTAATGACAATCTCGCCAATATCTGCTATGCAAGAAAAAAATTCAATTTTTTTATTAGAACTGCTACGTATTTTCTGGGGTGAGCTAACTGTAAAAATCACAGTTTAATAAATCTTGACTAATTTCAATTAGTTGAGGACAATGACAAAACCCATCACAACTTAAAGCTTAAACTTAAGTGTTTTTTTTCTTATTCTCAGGTAAAACAATATTTTAACTTTTCGGTGGAACGCATCCTTAGGGTTGAGAATAATGTAACATTTTTACTAACATGACCTTACCCAGAATTTTTCCTATAATTTTGTTTTTAACTACATATCAGCAATTTCTCCATAACCTACTAAATAACTAATAATTTTTACCTGATACTAAAAAATAATTTAATTTGGCATTACATGACACTAACATACAGTAAAGAATAACAGCTGCATTACTGATCACAACAAAATCAGCCCTACATGAAATTTCGAGATTCCAATGTAGTAATAAGGTAACATAAATGAATGTGATGGATTCTTCAAATCATTGTTCATCATTTGAAATGTTGGTAATGGAATCCATAATTTCAAGCCATACAGGAACAGTTGGCCAACACATATGCAAGTGAAGGCATAGTTTATCACCTTTACAATCTCTAATTGCAAAAAATAAAAATTCACACACGTAATTACAACTTCAGATAATAAATTTCCCTAACAATGACATAAGTAATTTCTCCTTCACTTGCAAGTGCGGAATTTCTTCAGTACAAATCATTTAAACAGAGATATATGCTTCTGTGATTTTGTAAGAGTACTGCTTTTGCAAGATCAGAACTGTACTTCTACACTGACTTGCAGTGTCCTTGTAGGGAGAGACAAAGTCCGCTAGGTAACTAATTACATATTCAAATTAGAGAAACACAGGTACTCACATGGTACCATAGGGCTTGACAGTGACAAATAATATAAGGACAACTCACATTTTGCGTGGAAGCGTGTTTCGCCACACTGGTGGCTTCTTCGGTCTACTCTTCTCACTCTTCACCCGAGGATGCACCCGAGGGCAGTGAATTTTCATAATTTTCGTCAAAACTTTTTTCTCACTTATTACAGAAAATCAAAGCTTGACAATCTGGTTTTTTACTTTCTGCTGTTAGTGCTCCAAAAAATAAGAAAGACTGTGACTATGTAATAAATAATATAAGAAGGTGTACAAAAAATTTGGTAACAAGCAAGAAAAACATTTTTGACAAAAACTGTGAGAATTCACTGCTTTGGCACTCCACTCCCTCGTAAGTTTATGGTGCTAAACTGGCATGCAGTATTTCTGCCATACCATTGGAACTATGTGACAAAGTGCTGACTCTTTACTTTACTGTTGGAAAATCTGCCAGTAAGTTCAGTGTAAGGCCTGTTAGTAGTTTCATATCAAACTGGTAGGTAGAACTATAAAAAAAAAACATTTTTTTTAAGCATTTTGGATGTTATAATGCACACAAATATGTACTACTTGCCAGTCCTCCTCAAAAATACGTTTTCTTTTCATAGATCTGGTCATTGGGAATATGTTTAGTAGAACCATATAGTACGTATTTCTAATCTCTTAAAATGTGCTTAAACATTCAGGTAGGTGCATCCCTTCATAAAAATGTGACCATAACCACATTCAAATTACACTATGGATGCTATTATTTTGGGAATTCCACTTGATCATAAAAATAAAGGCACAGGTGATATTTTAAATGTTTAAAGATGTTGTATAATTGTTATCTTCCATTAAATTTTTACCAATAAGTTGTGACAGAGCAACACTGTACACTACAGCAACAGTCTACACATGAGATGAGGTGAGAATGTTTTACTGCCCTTTAACAATGAGGTCTTAAAAGCTGATTCATACATGAGACTGTATGTACAAGATGGCTTGGGATTTTTGCGCACTTTACAAAAATGTTCATTTGTGTAATCTGGCTATAAATTATTCTGACCAAACCTCTCTTATAAATACAGTAGTAGATCAATTCTGTTTGGAGGCAATTTTTTGTAATGAATTCAATTAAAACAAATTTATGACAGATGTACAGTGGTTACTACAATTCTCAAGACATCTGCAAAATTTTTTCTATTTATCACATGTCGATCAAATTATATTTCCCGTTCTTATTCTTCTGTAGCTGTCGTTCAAATGAACATCTTACCATCTTGCACTCCTTTTCACCATATCTTTGACTTCCTATAAAAACTCTTCCACACTTGCACTGAACAAATTAAACATTATGAGATGTAATTGATTCAAATGTCTACTATAGCAAAATACACCAGATATGGACTGTTGGTTACAAAAAAAAAAAAAAAAACACCACACCTCAGAAATGTGTTTGCCATCACCATCACCTAGATAATTAGGGTACATAAATCCACATGCATCTGCCTTGGTTCGAGAGCAACATATTGTGATAAAGTCATTAACTTACTGTATATTAAAATGTTGTCTATTTGGAGCATGCTTTCAAGAGATCATCATTATGAATACACAGACAATATACAAGTACTATAATTAGATAATGCAGCAATTAGCAGGAGGACTGATATGAGAGAACACCATTTGCTCTTAGCACAATTATTTTACTTCGCTCCAAAATTTTTCACTGCACATATTATCTCCCAAAGCAAGACAAAAAACAGCAATGTATGAGAGTTTACGTAAAAACACATTAAGAGCACCTGATACACTTGCGAATACACACACTTTTGAGAAAGCGCACACAAGCTTTTACGTTTCCCCATTTAAAACATGACTAAAGATACAATGAGATTAACTGCAGCATGCACAAATTTGAACCATAGCACTTTTCACAGGAGTATAGCAGAAATAAGAAACACTTTTCTTTACTGCAATGAGAGTTAAAAAATGGCTGGACATTATTTACTTTAACATAAAATACAAATAGGTAAAGTATTAAATGTTGAATTCCTAACTGCACTGCCTATCTTAAACAAATAATTTAAAAAAAAATATGGCCATTTACGTATTTACATTTTTATTAGAAGAGATCTCTATTAAAGTTATGAACTCATTCTTAAACCTTGCATTTACTTGTATTTATTTTCTATCAAAATTTACATAATTGAAAAATAATTTTCAATATTTATGAAATATACAACACTATGAAATTCTGGATTGTTTATGTACATCAGAAAATTGTAAATAGAATTTACACTGCTATCCAACCACCAAGGTGAGAGTTATGTACAAATGAATATTTCAAAAGAATCATCCAATTTTAAAGTGTTTTTTTATTTCTTAAGCACGTAAAGCATAGAACCTTGTGGTGAGTTACAAAATATATGTCTGACCTCAAAGAGTTAAAATATTACTAGAAACAAAGGGCTGTAAAAATTAATTAATATTAGCCTTCAATTAAAAAAAAGAAAAAAAAAAGACTTTAAGAGCTTTCTTTAGTTGTAACATAAGGGCACAAGTAGTCGGGAGGCCCGAAGATATAGAACCCCCCACCCCCTCATATAGCCTGGTAATATTATTTTGTTTAATTCTTAGACATGACTTACAAGTTTAAACAGGGCTTCTGTACTTAAGGCATGCAACATTCATCTCTTGTTAGTGTCATTAACAACAAGCTATAGAAATTAATAAGCTACATAATTTGTTTAGATTATAGCCCAGCTAGCTGTTAAACTGAAAGACTCTTTATCCACACTAGTACACCAGATTCATGACAAGAGAATCTTGACTGTGTGTTCCCTTGTGAACAAACCGTCTTTTCATAATTTATCAGAGGAACTCACGAATTTGTGAAATCTCACATATCACCACGGGAGTGCAAGGTTTATGCAAATGCACACCTGTTCGGCCTACTTTAATTACATCAATTACTCACGTTTCCGTGAGACATAGGCAGCCATTACTTGATGGTGAGAAAACCATCATTTGTTGACAAGATCTCATCGTAGAGCAGGACCACCATTTATTCACATGTTCAACACAGTACCTATCAGCAATTACTGTTACACCTTAAAGTTAACATTACAACTCTTTCTTCTGCTAATTCTTTGCTTTTTATATAGTTGTTCCTACATGTTAGCTACAGCCTCATTGGTCGGCTGCTACTGTGGACATGGCACAGCTTTTCGCATACCTTTTATGCTGGACGTGATGGGTCTGAGAGTTCTTCACACTTCTTGTAACCACACCCAATCATCACCTGGACAAATTTTAGACAATAATGGACAGCTGAAATCAGGAACACCAGATATCAAACACACTTCCGCTCAAATGCAAGCCCAGCAGGTTTACGAAAGTATGTCCACAAACCCATATATACTTATCTCATCGCACCAAACCGTCAAATATTTCACATAACTACTTTGTCGCCCAACTTAGAGTATGATAATTAGAGAACTAGAAATTTCGTCAATTCATTTCAGAATACGTTAGATTTCAAACCCTGTACACTTTCACAGCTTGCACGATAGAGTTACAGTTAACGAAATTCTTACTTGCGGACTGTGTACCAATGGGAGACGTGCATCAAAAACTCACAGACTCCTTCGCTACCTTATCAAATGTACAACTGGCCACTCACTGGAGCAGCAGCCAATTAACAAGAAGCTGAAGACAGAGTGTGCACAGGACTGTGGAGTCTAGCTGGCTGGTTGTTGAACCTTCACAAATATCTGGGTCTCTAATGATAATTACGTAAGAGTAGGTATGTAATAGAGTTCATCATCTTGTTGACAGAGGTCATCATATATAATCAGAAGTTAAAAGACTCAACAGGGAGAGAACTGACAATTTTTCCATACACCTATTAAAAATTAAACTAAAACTGAATTGAGATCATACAGTCAAACTGTAAATCAACATTCCTTCCCAAATGTGAGTACAGTGTCACACCCCTGTACTTCCTCATTTTGTATTTCTGTAGCGGTTAAAAGTATGTCTGGAAGACTTAAACTGAGTATTTATAGAAAAATATAGGGAAATACAACTGTGTGTTCAGACGTTTATTTTGAAACTCGCCATCAAGTTTTATGTTCATTTATTTGAGAAGTATAGAACTTTAAATTGGATGAACCTTTCTGGCACAGTCTGTATTTTAAAATGTTATTTGTATGGTGGTGTAGTTTGAATCCAAGGAATGCTTGAATTAGAGCAGAAAAATTTACTTACAGATGTCACTGTCTGAAACTGAAAGGCCAAGATACGAGCAGGTTTATATAGCTTGTGTATGTAGGGATGATGACTACGATAGTAAGAAGGTAGGTTACTGGCCAGATAAATGTCTCACTGACGAGGTCATTAGAAACAAGCAATCAGCTCCAATAATTAATAACCAGATGGCCTACATTAAAGAACTATTCCAACATTTGCTTGATTTTGGAAAACCATGGAAAAGACTTGCATTACAATGACGGAGTCAGGAATTTAACAGAGCCTGACACATACAACTAGTTTATTTGGCAGAACAAACCAGATAGTTGGCCACCACACTAACAAACTGGAAATTACATCAACAGTGACTTGGCTGCTAAAAGAGCTACAATCAAGAATGGCCTACCTACTCTGATTATGTGGAGAACCTTAACAGATAAAGAACTTTACAACAGCAATCTTCTCAGATACAGGCTCTTCTGGCTTAAAGCTCAGCATCCCTGTTTTTTTTCCCTTCACATGTTTGAAATTCTCAGAAAAAAAATGGACAATCTGAGATTACAACGGAAACTCTATTCCACTTGCACTACAATACAGACATGGGAATCGAACTGTTACTACAAGCCCATAAACAGTTCTGCAAATTTTTTTTTATATTCACAATTTGCTGGACTAATTGCAAGCTACTTATATGTTGCAATTTCTATTGCCATGAGTGCAATGTAGTGCAAGGTAAATAGAATTCCGACTATAATAAAAAATTTCCAATTTTAAGTCTTATAATTTCCAATACGGCGAGTGATGCCAAACCTTGAGTTGACCACTTAATGACACATCTGCTTAGAAGCCATTGCAATCATAAAACGTACATTTAAATTATTAAAGTTGTATACAGTTATTGGTCAAATGTGTATTTCCTCTTCCTCATTAACATGCACATTAATACCTCATTAATAGAGATGGTGAAATTTAGCAAATTCAATGACCTGCATGTTAGAATCAAATATCCTATGTATACTCAAGTCCCGACCATTTTTCCACTAGCTGCTACTCAGTGGAACAGCAGGAAATGAAAGAATAGACAGGGCTTGAATATGCACAGGATATTTGATTCTAACATGCAGGTCATTGAATTCACAAAATTTCACTGTCTCTACTCATTAAGTACTAAACCATAAATCTGGCTTAACTTTTAGTATTTAAAGTGCAGCTACAAAAATTGAATTTTCTAAACATGTAATTTAGTTATATTTTATTAAATGCACTGATCATAGTTATGTTAAAACTGCAATTTATTTTGCGCACTTATATACGTGTTGAACAAAAAACTTTTGAATTATTTATCCTGTTGAAATTGGTGTTAACTGTGCTTAATGATGTCATTGCATTGTATTTTTGGAATAGACTGTCAAAATTGTTCTTACTGAATCTGGTTGAATAAATTGCAAGTTCTGTATTCTCATTGATGGTTATTAATTCATCCTATACTTCCAAGTATTGCAAACTATGTTTAATTCTTTTTAAGATGTCCATTAAATTCAATGGAATAAGTAGAACAAAAATTTATACAATTCCTGAAATTGGCATTGTAAAAGTTACCACTCTATCAAAATATTCAGGGTTATACGGTCTGTCACTTGTATTAAAGAAACACGATCGTCTTACAGTTTCACACTACACAACGGGAAGCATAGCTGTGCAACTGAGATACAAGTCACTGATTTTATCCAATGTATTTGTTGTAGACCATCAAGGCACAAGACATTTTTTACAATGATGTGTCATTCAAAAAAACAAAAGTGGATGTATAAATTAAAATACACATTAATAAAGTCATACACATCCCAGAAAGAGTTACTCAGGCAACATTAAAATTATAGGCTATAAGTTTTTTTACACTCGCCGGCACAAATAATGTATAAAAGAAAAAATTTAAGTTTATGTGTTTACATCTCGAGTAATGTGGAGTAAAACTCATTAAAACTGTTCCAACACAAGTGTGTTTAAAACTGCAATTAAAGAATACTTGATGTCATTTTTTAAAAAGTCTGGGGGTTTTGGTTAAAAAAGAGTTAGTCAAATAGATGAGTGTGAAATTTCTTAATGGAATGGACATATACGAGAAATTTGTGGGCATCAAAATTTTGCAAGAAATAGTGTGTCTGTTGAATAAACGTGTGTACTTTCCTACAATGAATCATTTGGTAAAGTACACATTTTATAATTGGGCATGATGGTAAAGAAGGTTTTGTTTCAAATGCTTTACTGATATTCAAATCAGAGCAAAAATCAGATGACTATCATGAGTATAAGACTTACCAACATTTTTTCACGTGTGTGTATAAAAACCTTCACTGTAGATAAAATCATCAAGTAACATCATGACATCATTGCTTGCCTACATATCACACAATTTAAATCCAATTGAATTTGTCTATTTTAGTCACTATAAAATAACATAAAAATTGTGCGGATGCCATCTTCCATAAACCTCACAGGAAGCTATCTTTAGGAAGATAATTTGGTAGTTTGGATTTGCTCTCCTATAATAGCATCAGGGTTTGAAGAACTGATGTACTTTCACTGGCAGTAAAAGAAAAGATACAGAATGTGTAACCCATGTGGTGGGATTATCGGTATAGTCACTTTCTGAACTACTGCTTTCTTTTGAAAGGGCACTACTGTATTTGGTTACATTCGAACTTCACAAATCAAGAATTCATCAAGAACATTTCAAGACTTAATAGCATGTGAACGGTTGTTGTACTGAGTTAAATGGTTGCCTTCTGGTTGCATGTTGTGGAGATGTTTTGGCATGTGTGATCTGATAGTGGAATATGGTGCAGAAAGGAGCTTCTCAGGATGTTCGAAATAGGCTGCGAGAGGTCCGACCTCAGTTAGTGTGGGTAAATATTGGATTGGTAGAGGATAAAAAAGGGGGGAGCAAGAAAAGGTGGATGATATTGATGCAAATTCAGATGGCTAGATACGAATCTTTTAGCTGATGTGGATATCAGGTGATGAATTGGTTAGGTGGCTAGATGAGGTGCTTATATGATGATGTGATGAGATGGTGAGATGATGATGTAGGAAGCAAGATTATGGGATGATGAAACAATGAGAGGATAAGGCCATAAAGTTACGAGACCAACAGGAGACCTCTTTTGCTGACATCAACGTGACTTGTCAATACCAACTCCAAAGGGGTACAGGAAAATGTCACACACGTTTAAATAATTAAAGAAAAAAAATCAAAAAAATATTATTATTCATAAGGTTTGTTTTGGTATCTATAGCTCTGTTTGTGTGTACAAGGAAAGTATATGATAGTATAAAGATGAATTTTAAATGGCATGGTTTTGAAATATTTTTGACAAATACATAAAATGCCTTAAGGTGTATAGCACTGGATACCCTTAAAAACACGCAGAAAATAAGTCAAACATGTATGTGTCTAATTAATGAAGTAAAGGTGGCCGGCAAAATTCCAATGGGCACGTAAACACGATTTTTAAAAATATATTTCTAAATCTTAGAAATATATGCAGGTCTTATAATTTTTGGGATATTTCTGAAATTTTGAACTTTCTTGATGGTTTGAAATACAAAAGTCTTTTTTTTTTTTTTTTAGAAATCCTCGAGAATTAAATAGAATGGCTGCTTAGCCAGCCCTCAATCAGACAAATATCTGCTTTGAAAAGATGGTCATCCCATAGCATTTTGGGACACAAGTAAAATTAATTTCTGATGGTGCGGGAAATTATAGACTATATCGAAAGAGGGACTGGAAATCATGACGGGGAAAAAAGTAACTAGTACTCGTATTATCTAATCCAAGAAGGTTCCTGTGATGAAATGCAGGATGGCGGACAGCACGCAGTCTCCACACTGGTTATCTCATTTTCCTACTACAAGAGAAACAAATGATAAATTGAACAACATTCTTAACATATGTATACACGCCGTTTGGCCACAGAAAATAAAAGTTTGATATCCTGATTTTCTGTGTTTTTAACAGTGGTGATGTGTGGAAACCTCTTAGGCAGGCTGTGTTTAGTAATAGTAACTATAAACAACTCTGAGTTGTCTATGGAACGATACGACTGGCATTGAGTCTCCTGCCAGTAGTGGGCGCAGATGAGGAAAAAATTCTCCAAATACTCGACCTATGTCACCACAACACACGTTCATTTGTTGTGTCAGCCAGGTCCATCAATCCAAATGATTAGAATGTACAGTGGACCTAATTCTGGTTCCACTGTAACTCGACCACGCTTCACCACTGAGATTTTTATGTAACAGTTAATTACTAATTAAAAATCCTTAACTAAATATGTTAAAAGAGTTTTATATGAGCAGGCTAGCCTGCCGGAAAAAGTTGTGGCGGGGAAAACCCAATGTCAGCGCTATCAGCTCGCCTGCACCATCTGATGCCCTCTGTGACCTAGTAACCCTACACAAGGTCAGCACACTGACGTTTTGCCGCAAGTTTCCTTGGAACATTATTGAAGTTTCCCAGTTTTATTCCTCATTGTGCTTCTTGGCTTCCAACTCTGCTTTCTGCTCTACGAAGTCTATGAACATCTCCACTACTTACATTCAAAAGGTAAGTCAGCTACTAGTACAAGGCGACAACACGAGAAAGGACCTATATTATTTTTAAAGGTGGGGACAGTTAACTGTATCAGTTATTTTATACCTGTTCCACGTATGTATCAGGTACCACAAATGAGTACGTACATGCTAAATGTACAGGATACAAAGTAGGTGTGGATGATGTCTTTTAAAGCTTTGTCTCTGGGAGGGTAGAAGTGATTGAAAGTCGCTTTTCTTCCACGAAAAATAATTGGTAACACTCATAATAGCCTTACTTTGTTGGATTATTATTATTTATTTTCTTTGCAGTTTATAGGAATATGCACCATATGCAACAATAAAACAGATAACTCAATGCCTGCTCAGGGTATTAGATCAAACAGAGTAAAGGCTCGATTACGGTAGGCCAGTGGTCAAAACAGTTTGTTAATATTAACTTTATCGACAGGATCAAGTGTGTTAGTTGTTAAGTATAACATAATGTATTCTACATTTTGGTAAGACGGACACATCTTCCACACCACGCACTGGCCAGACAAATCTCAATAGGCACGATTTGTGCTGTTACTTACAGACATACTCACATGAAGTTGTTTAATACATAACTATAGGTACCGTATTTGTTGCCTCATGCCAACTCGTGTTTTATTATTTGAAACATTCACGTACATGGCAAAGTGGACAGATAAAACAACAGTGGCATTTGTGGGATTTAATTTTAAGTCACAAATATATGTGTAATAACTGAATTTGGTGAACTCAGTCGCCGTTGTACATCCATTTTTCCATTCTGCTACACTCGTCAATGCAACGCCACTTAATTTGAACTGAAAATTAACTGACCTATTTAATTACTCACTACGCCACTAGCCTCGTCTAAACCAGCAATAAGATGATGCAGCACCTCCTGTACAGAAATTACTCATTTTCATATCATACCTGACAGTTAGGGTAATTTTATGAAAGAATTACATTACGCATGAGCATATTTCTGTGCTTAATTACTACCGAGCATAATTTGGTTTTTATTAAAAGGTGAGGGATTATTGTTAAATTTTAAACTGTACTGTCTTAAGTGTTGCAGTATTATTGTTTATTTATTCTGATGCAATGTGCGCAATGCAGGGTAAATTAAATTAGTTAAACCCCTGAAGTATTATTTTCAAATTAGTATTATTGACATATTAAAGCCCATATTAATGAAGAAAAATATTGCATTACAAGTATTACAAGCTATTAACATTGTTTACCCAACCTAAGTAATACAAAATAATGTTTTCAAATATTGGCATATGAATAACAGCAGCAGCACTAATTTGGCTGGAAGTGTACAAAGTGTACAAAGTACTTCTGGAACATTGTCATGAGTTTTTAAGTAATATGAAATGTACTCGTTACCCACAATCCATCACAAAAATATTTGCCAGCGTAGGAACACTGAAATATACAAGTAAAATATTTTAATTAATTAAGTGAAATAATACTATGGTTTTATGAAAATCTTAACATCAGAATCTCTAGAAGCAAAAAAGTTTTCTAATAAAAACGTGTTCACATCATTTATTCACAACCACACTTATTCAGTCCATTGTGGCATAACTGTAAAACAATTTTAATAAATAAGACTTTTTTCCCCCTTTGAATGGCAGCTATGTAATTTGTTTGCTTTAAATGCACCAGCACTAAAGATAAGTACATTCGTTAAGTTACATTTGTAGATTCTTGTTTAAATGCCGTAAAATTATTTATAAAATTTCTTTCACCTTGGTTAAACTCCTCTTACTGGTCTACTAACAAAGAGCATGTAAACCTAAAGAAAAGAGAGGGAACTCAAAGCTATGAGACGGTTACCACATTCGCCATTTTTATACACTAGCGCACCTGTGTAGCGAACAGCAATAATGAGAAATATTATTGTAGAAATGTGCATAATTACAGTTTTTATACACATTTATACACATACAATTCCGAACGTACCTATTGGTTTACATTCTCTTTGACTTTGTGACTTTGGTTTACATTTTGACGAGTTGTCTGTGTACTAACCAACTCCTTCATTGTAACACCTTCTTTGTCTATGGTCTTAACCTTACGGAAATAGTCAATGCCGCAAGTGTGTCAAACAATGAATAAAACATTGAATTATGTATGTAAAGTAAAAGGTGATGGCTCATATTTGTTTGAAGTAGATTACTTATTAAGTTAATGTCTCTGCTTATTCATTCTTGGCGACCGAATAAAATTTAACTCATTATGCTGGAATAATTTATACTGGCTCTTAGGAAAGACTTACTTTATGCAGTAATGTTGACACGTTTTAAACCCATCAATTTTCTTTTACTTAAAATTTAACATAAGATGTTTTTTTTCCACTACAGTGATAAATTTTGTCACATAAACACCACAGTAACTTAGAACCGTCAAAATTGAATTCACAGATACGAAACAGAGTAATGCATATCATGATTACTAAGCTGTTGCATCAATAATAAATTTGCAAATAATATTTCGTGCGTAAATACGATTATATATATTTTACAACGAAATACATTTCAATTCGGATTCATCAGCCACTAACCTAGATAGTTTAGCTGGTATTTTGCCTTATGGGAAGCTAAAAAAACCTGTGCTGTGATGGCAGGATATGACATCCTTCTGAAGAACATTTCTTTTTCCATAAGTATGGAGCCGACATTTTCAAAGTCCCAATTCAAAGCTTTCACAATCCAAATCCTCAAAGCGAAAACGACTACCAGAGAGCATGTAAAAATAAAGGACTACAATCGTAATTTTTTGTAAACTTTAACAAAACAAAATGAAAATAAGTCACTAGCGATCCCGTGTAGCACGTGGAGAAACGCCTAACTACGAGTTTGTAGAACCATTTTCCCTATCCGAGTTACATCCCCGTGGTCGACTAATAAATGTAACATTCTATTTGTTAAAATTAAGTTAAACAAACATCTTCCTCTTAGCTTGTAAAAACCAAAGATATTTCTTGCAAAAAAAATACAGAAATAGTCCATATTATTAAAATTGATCACACCACACTCTAAAGGCTGTCACATTGTCATCATATGTTACTTTTCTATTACCAATTGAAGAGTCCACTGCAAAAATGATGGATGTCACTAGAAATGAATTTTTCAGGAGAGCAATTAAAAAGTTCGAAAACGCTATACTGAAACAGTGTACGTTGAAATGAAAACTGCTGTTACTCATTGACAGTTAGCGTTTATGCTATGAAATTCTGGTGGTAGATTCTACACCCATAGTGCTTTGTATTTCTATTTATAACTCATTTTGGGCGAAAGAGTGACATCCATCATTTTTGCAGTGGAATCTTCAATTGCCACTGCCTTGATATCTGGAATCCTAATGCTTGGTTACCTCAATTTGTACATAAAAATTAAAAGTAAGCATGATTTTAGTATTTTTAAAAAGTTTCGAAATGTATGGATATTTTCTTTGAAAACTGCTGAATTTTTGAGAATCACTCTACAACTGAACTGATTGTAGTAATTTATAAAATCTGAAATCTGTATGCAATTTGAAATTACGACTGATTACCAATAAATCAAAGCTGTCTGTATTGACAGCCATAATATTTGTTAAATTATGAGCTATACATAACTAAAAAGGATTTTTTTTTCCAGATTTAACATTGAAAATATTACTGCTCGGGGGGGAAGGAGGGGGGGGGGGGAACTATTCCGTGAGTGAGAGGCAGAGAAAAAATTTTCACGGAGTTTCAGAGGAGGGAGTGAGTTCCTATGATGAAAATAAAACTACTATCTCGAAATGTGATTTGGCACTTTGGGTACAATAGTGTAAATTCTTCCCTACAAAAAAACCAACATCATTCTGCAATGTGTTTGACAAGTAGGGCGAACGGGGCAGGGCGAGAAACATAATTTGCTCCCTCAGGTTTAATTTAGGGGAAATGGTCCCCCCTCCTGGTTGCACGGGCCTGTTATTGCTTGTTTTGCATTTGTCTAACAGTGTAATGCTTAACTTGATGGGTATGTATTAAGTACTGCTGATTTATACAAAAAGACATTCCAAAATACTGAAATGGATAATGGTACAACAAATACTTCTAAGAAAGTAAAATTGTACAGCAAATAACAAACAGGAAATAAATTGACCTAAGTCAGTTTATCATGTTGAGCCGAACTCCAAGGAGACGACTCCAGAGGCTGAAGGCCTATATTACCTTTTTACTAAATGTAAGACACTAGCATTATGCTTCCACCATTCGGGGCAAGTCCCCACCAGTTCAAATAACCAATACTTGTAGTGAATTAATGAAAGGTTTCCTCTCGAGCAACGAAAACACGCATTTGAGATCAATAACTTGCATTTAATGCCCAATTTTACTAGGAAAGACAGTCGCCACTCGGGCCATCACAAAATCTGAGCAATCATTGACAATCAACTCTTCACTAACTAATACAGGTCTCGTTAACACGCCACTCGTTAGAAACTTTGGTGCACTTTACCATTTAGTATCCCCATTCATTCCAACCACACCACACTCCCGAACAACAGCTTCGTGAACGACGTATCAAAGGGTCACCGATGCAGAAGTTTAAAACTATTACATTCCTTAATTTTTTGGACAACAAGGCGAGATGAACCAGGCAAAGCTGACGTCCCTCAGTATATGTCCAAAGAGTCTTCACCCTGGCAAGAACTTCTCCCGCTCCTCCTCAATTCACTACACCGAGACGATAATCACGGCAAGGTGATAAGGCCTCAACCTAAGTTGGACGGGAAAACTCACCAAGGAACTCCACTGATCATCGTGGAAAGCCACTCACTCACAGAGCAACATGCCAGATGTTCCTTAAACCAAAGGCTTCACGGACCACTCCAGCCGTGTCTTGCGACACCCCCGCATGCCTGTGACGACTCCTTGGCTCCGTCGAACACCTCAGTGCACTAGAACCACACTCTGGCCTCTCGAGCCCTCAATGTTTACTCGTCCACGTCTGACCTAAGAGTGCCCACTCTCCACACACATTGCGAGTCCGCTGCTCGCTTCATTCGCGCCCCTACCCCCGGCCGACGGAACGAGGCCTCTCTTTCACCAGGCCCTCTCCTCCATGGCCAGTGGAGAAGTAGGACCGGCAGGAAATGGGAAGACACAGCGCCATCAACCGGGGCAACCCTTCTCGCTAAACAGCCTACCAGACCAGGCAATACAGAAGAGGAAAAGGGAAGGCAGACTCTCAAACAAAACCCCATAACTCAGAACCCCTTAAAAACTAATAAAAACTTAAGAAAACAAAAAACCCACCCGAAAGCCCTAGGAGTCCGCTCAATGTTACACACAAGTTTTAGACAAACAAGTACACTGACTTCATTTACAATAATTAAACTCTTACTACGGTAACTTGAAACATACGCCACCAGGAAGGTGTCTTGTAGCACTATGTGCAATTTGATACGAGGTTAACTTTTTCCTACTAAGAAGTTTTCTGTACAACCATAATTCTATAGGGTTCAGTGGTCTGAGAAGAAATCCAGTCAATTACTCAGCAAAATTGATATCTCAGCTTACCTTTGAGTAACTACATCAGCTGAGGTGATTTTATTTCATCGAGATATATTAATTGCTTATAGTTTATTACACTGGCTCAGTTACTTAAAATGACAAATATGCAGTGACACCTGGAGCGAGTGGTGTAGGATACATTAAGTTTAGGTAGGACCTCACTGTAGCAATACTTGGTGCAAAATAAACATTTCTTAGTTCACTGCTACTTGGTTTCAACTATTCTTTCATATTATCTTCCCATCGCCACCCCCTCTTATTTTTATTAACATTATGCATGCTGCGATGGACAACTTTATCCTCTCACCTGCTATGGCTTTTGTCGCAGCTATAGCGGAAGGGTTTGCCTGCAAAAATGTAGCCCTACCATAAAGACAAAAATACTTACCATTATTTTAAAATAAATATTATCTCTTTTCTAAGCAGAAACTCGTTTCATTTTCACCTGCAAAGCAAATAATGAGAATAAGATTTGCAAAGCTGAAATGGTTGTGAAATATTTATTTTTTCGACATCTACATGTATGCATTGCTTAAAGGGCCGCGTTTTAAATTTCAGGTTGGGCCTAGACCCACGGCCCACCCATGCCCTACCCGTACGCACACCACTGCCTGAAGCATATACACACAGAAACAACTCTAGAAGGCATAGGTGACTAAATAACAAAACCAACACTATCCAGGCTTAGTTCGGCAGTGGACTGCCCAATTCTATCGGACTCCCACGAGTCCCTTCTCAGGATGAGAATAAATCTAGCCTCTCTGACAGTACACTGGCAAAATAGCTGCAAGACATTGTTAGCACTAACTTTATATGTACTGAGTTACCTCTCCATGCATGCATGGGCACAACTCTACAGGCAGGTGTCTCCATACTATGTAACTCCTGTATGAAGGCCGGGATCATGGGACCACTGTTATGAAATCAACATTGAGCAAATTAAAAAAAAAAGAAGTCGCATTGCATTCACAAAGTTTCCTTTATATAGGTGATTCGGAATAAAGTGAACACTCAAAAAAGCCCTGATTAATTTCTATTTCCTGCCAGTTTATATCTTTCCGCCGATGTAAACACAAATAATGCCACGTGCTTTTATTTACATAGGGTCGTGCAATGTTTACAACTACATTAAACTGCTCCGATAAATTTTAGCTACAATATCTACTCATTAAATACACGGGG
>PNEQ01135141.1:0-32870 GCA_003012365.1 Medauroidea extradentata
AGAGGGGTACCCAGGGTGTTAATAAAAAAATATATAAGTGTATGGTTTATAGCCCTTTTTGAGTTACAAGGTGTTAAAAATGCCTTTTTTAAGCTTCTAAAACCCAAAATTTAAGCCCTTGTGATAAAAGTTTAGTATGTAAGAAAGTTGTGTTTATAGTAATCACAAGAAAGCGTGAACCCTTATCTGCAAGTTGGTATAAACGGAAATTACATTAACTTTAATGGGAAATTAAATATTGATTATTTTGTAGATGGCTGCAACAGCTGATTTTGCTGCGAGGGCCACCGCATAAAAGGGCCTATATCCAATACGGTGAGAGATAAAATTTTAATGAAAATGGTTTTCGCCTATTGGAACATGATAGTAACCGTAGTTAAATTAGAAAAATTATACAAAATAGTCGAGCGACCTCCATTTGCTGATTTCACATGGAATGATCCCATAGCGATTCGGACTCCTGCCTCAGTTAGCCACAATAGTGCACAGCCATTTATCCCTTCTTCAAATGTTTACAGAATGTACAACAAAAATCTATACACTTTATTATTTTACCGAGTTTTTACTAACTCGGTTTCTTGTCAGTCTGCTCGATACAAATTTTGCAATCGATTTTAAACTAACATGCCGATGAGCTAGATACTTGCAACCATAAGCATATCTCAAAACTGGCTGATAACGCAATATTAACCAGCTTTCATATCTGCCTGTTGGTTGCCGACAGAGACTTTGCTTGTTTAAAATAGATTGCAAAATTGCAAAATATATGGCCTACAACATTTTCAATACTGATTTCTCGTATGAAAATGCTTGTGATACTTCAAAGGAAAAACATAGAGCGCATGCGATATATTACAGTAAAAAGTGCAAAGGGTAGTAGTTGTTGAGAAAACTACACAGCAGTTCATATCATTTGCAGTGCAATAAAATTGTTAGTGACTTAGGTGAACTATCGTTGCATCAATTATCTATTGCACGAACCCAACATTGTTCGTTTTTGATCTTACTAGGATTTTGTAAGATAAATTATTTTATAACTTTTTATCCTTTTTAGAAACGTGGAAACAGATTTAGAAATGTTAGGTTTGAAAAATTATTATTGAATAAAATGCGACATTTCTGATTTCAGACACATTTCTCCTTGTTATGTGCATCTCCCTTTTACGTGATGTCAATAGTTCTTGATAATCATAGTATTCTATTTTCAGGAACTGTAAAAACTTAGCTCACGTGGCACAAAACCGTTAACCAAATACACGAGAAAATACTATATGAACTAGGTCAACGGACTAAAACATCCAGAGTCTTAAATTACACTACGAATTTGGGAATTAAGTTTTTTCAAGATTAATTTAATATCGTCATACACATGAAATGAAATATATTACAGTGGCCTAATAAATATAGTAAATACAGAAGCAGCCAATTTCTGAATGTAAAAAAAGTTTAATGTAGCAGCCGTGATCGGGACTATTGTGCGCACCATTAAGGAGAGAGGAGGAGGGATAGAGGAGAAGAAGGTCAAGGGGGTTTACAGATCTTCAAGAGCATTCTGCACAGAAAAAAAAAATTATAATTGTACCGAAAACTGTCCAACTCTTACGCATTACATCGAGAGTAATTTCCCGCAAATAAAATATTTGTCCGTTCTACATTGTGCAAGCTGACGTCAAAGTAGCGTTCTGGCAATTTTCGCTACTTATCCTAAGTACAAATTTTTCTACGATATGAATGAAATCATTTAGAGTGAAAGTAAACGCATAAAGCTACATAATGACACCTTTGTATTTTCACGCAAAACACGTTTGTCTAAAAAAAAAATTCTTGAACACACCTAAATATATGCATTTCTTTAAAGATCTGTATTAAAAAAAATATTGTTTAAGAGAAACAAAGGTGTCATCCTGTATCTGAATACATTTACTTTCACACTAAATCATTTCGTTTGTATCGCTTAAATAACTTATACTTTGGGTAAGTAGCGAAAATAATCAAAATTGCTACTTTTACATGCACTTGTACGAAAACTCTCGAACCGAAAATATTTTATTTATGCGAAATTCCTATCAAAGTATGAATAAGAGTTCGACAGTGTTTAGTACAACTACAAAATTAAGAATTTTTTGGTGACGTCTTAAAAGATAGTAGACGGTTTTTTTTTTTTTTTTTTTTTTTTTTTTTTTTTTTTTTTCGTTTGTGGCACGGAAAAGGCTATAAGTAGAATATAACCCGTGCTGTAGCTCAAGTTACCGAGAATGTTGTACTTTTTGGCGCTGTAATCTGAGCGGTCGGACTCTCAAACTCCGCCCACTTTTTTCTATTGTTAACATTATAAAGTAAATAAAGATTGCTGGAGCCATGATTTAAAATTGTGAGCGAAGGAAGTATTTCATAATTTGATAAATTGTTTATCTTAGTAGGAGGGAAGTCGGCGGAGTTTGGGCCCGACCGCCCGGATTACAGCACCAAAAATGTATAGCATTATCGGTAACTTGGTGAACTGCAGCCAAACAACAAGGGGTCAAGTTTCCAGGCGAGTGTCCAGACCCTGTTCTTCTACGGCCGTGGCTCTGAGTAATACACACGAGCAAAGCTGCGGGCGTACTGCAAGTCTCTCTATATAAAATTATGTGCCACACTCACTCATTCACTCTCTCATCAACGCACAGGCCAAACAGCTGGACCTAGAAACGCGAAATTTTCAGTGTAGCTTCCCCTCACGACGTACGCACCCAAAAAAGGAAGGATTTTTCGAAAATCGAAAATTAAAGAGGTGAAAAGGGGCAAAATGTGTTTTCGCGAAATTCTCGATTAACTCTCTAAACTGATTATATATTGTTAAAATTTTTACTCGAAAACATTGCCTAAGCAAGTACATATTTCATAAGTTTTAGATTTTCGGAAATTCGGAAATTAAGAGGGTGAAAGGTCATTAAATGTGTTATCAATAAATCCTCTATTTCTCTTAAACCACCTAAGATATCGAGGTGTGATCTTTGCATCAGAACAGTTCTCGTGTTAATTTCTAAAAAGCTGTTTTAGGATTTTTCAAAATTCATCCTTGAAAGCCAGTAAAAAAATGAAACGTGTTTTCTATTATTCGTCCGTATCTCCTTAACCATTTGAGATATCTAGGCGGTTTGTACTTTAAAATAAAACTTACGTAAATATCCAAAAATGCAACTCATAATTTTTCGAAACTCTACAATTACAGGCGTGAAAAGTAGTAAAATTTTACATAACTCACGAAAAGTGAATATTGACCACGGAGAAATAACTCGGAAGTTGCAATAGATACTGTTGCACGCTGTAATTCTGAGGGCGGGCTGGCTGGGGCCTGTGTCGAAACACCTTGAGTGCTGGCAGATGTCTTACAAGCCGGGCTGTCTCAGTGGGAATCCCGACGAGATACATCATAGGGATCGGTGTACGAGACACAAGTCTCTTCCGGATAATGATTAAAATGTCTATATTTAGACCCCTGTAACGCGATTAATCCCCAGAGTTTCGTCCGAGTATATAAGCACCGAATCAACAGATTTGGGGAGAGTTCACTATTGTTCGTGCTGGAGGAGGGTGTTGTGCTTGTGGAGAGAGAAAGGTGAAGACATCTTGGTGAACGTCAGAGTCTACTGTGAGGCTGCAGGCTCATACTTTCGGAGCAGTGTTGGGTGGGAGCAGTGTTGGGCAGAACAGGGGGACTGGTGCTGGGGTCGAAGGGCAGCGGAAAGGTGTGCGACAGGAGTCAGACCGAGGACCTCGGGAGAGAGGACAGTGGTGCACTCGGGGTGCTGCGCAGCACATGGTGAGACATCACCACTTGGGACTGATAAGGTTGTGCATTGTCACTATTTGAGAGACTGTTGATTGAATATATGACTGAACTTTTATTGTGATTTGTAGTCTATGATTATTCGTTAATATACTTGTGCTTTAATTGTCAAAGTTAATTGGCGTTTCTGTGGCGCAGTGGTAGTTGTGTGCATAATTAACTGTGTTGTGAAAGTTATGGTTGATTACTGCTTTGTGTATTTTTGTAAGCTTTGTGAGCCAGTAAATCAATAACTTAATTCGCCTAATTTATTTCTAATTATAAGAACTCTATCCCAAGGAGCTCAGATAATTGCCTACAATTAAGGTTTTGCTAAACTTGTAACAATATCTTTAAGACAGTTATTGGTCATCATAGAGAAATAAAGATGAATTAAAACAAATAGGTTCAGCAATTAAAGTACTCTCAGCGAAGTGGACTAGATAAAGCTGTTTGGGTTTGTTGTATTATTTAACAGCTAGCTTCATATTTTAAAGTTCTACAGGGAATATAGTAACACCATCAATTAATACGTAATTTAAAAAATAATTACTCTTTTTTGTAGTACACACCAGCGAAGCCGCAACAGGACAGCCAATTCAATTAAAGATATAATTTAGGTTAGAAAATGCGTAGCCTGCCTCAAAGTGTGAAAAAAAAAAGTGAATAAAAAGAGTATTAACAATCTATATTTAAAAAATCTAACCTATCTTTTTTTATTAAAATCAGATAGTTTTGATTATAAACATATTATTTCAGTGGGAAAAAATATGATATTTTTAAAAGAGTTTACGATGCTATGATTGTAAATTACAGTCTATGTTTTATTTAAAAAGTACGTAATACTTATTTTGCAGAGATTACACACTTTTACAGCAGTACTGAACTGAGGGATAGCGAGTAACGAATCGAGGACTCGTCGGATTCGCGACTACCGGACCCCGGGCGATTTTCCGGGCATTTCTAAAATTTGAAATAAAAAAAATTACTAAAGCGATTTGATTAGGACATATCTAGACAACGAAAGTAAAGAAAATCGTATGTATGTGTGTACGTATATTTATTATTATATATTATTATTCTGCTTTCCATTTAAAAAAAACATATCCTGTAAATACCTTGTAATTTTTTCCAGGACGCGTCCTCTACATGTTTATGGTCTTTTAAAACGGCAAACATTTTCTAACTGTTGCAATTTCTTGATAATTTAAGTATTTTCGTTAAATGTAAAATTTGCTTTCGGAACCCCGAAGGCTCACAACTTCAAAAGAGCAGAAAAATTTTACAAAAATACTTTTTTTTACAACCATCTTGTTAATTATTTTGGTCTGCATATGCACAACGAGTAGCGAAAAAGTGCATATTCGGTTGCATTAAAGACAGGTAGAGAATGGTGCTATGCGGTCCTATTTACAAACCACTTGACAGTTAAAGCGCAATAAGCTGGCAAGCTTCTGAAAGATGTTTATAGGTTGCGGTTGATTGACAAGCCTCAGGTAAATATCTGCAAACAAAGCTTTTGCAAGCCTCGTCACAACACTGGAAGCATTTACGTATGGAAGTCTTTCGAAAAACGACGGTAAGTAGCAAGAGGCGGAGTAACTGCTAAATAATAAACTGTTGAAAGCTCTTCAGAAAGGGTCACGTTTAATAGTTTTCTATCGAAACAATTTAACCTGAATAACACCCCGATTCGAACCCAGAGCCTCTCGCGCCGCAACTGAGGCGCGAACGAACTGCGCCACGAAGATCTGCTAGCCGCTTGTAGATACGGGCCTCAGACTCGCGATTCACAAAAATTAGACCATCCGAGGTCCAAACACTCCTCACACCCCATCTGGTAACAGTATTGTTTATTAACTGTAATATTTGCGATATTTAGTCCTCTCTTACAACCACCATACAGCCTAAATACAATTTAATAATATATTATGTTGTAGAATTCAGACGTTTTAGTACAGATTTCTTTGTGCGTTTTTTCTTCATTATTGTGGAATGAGTTGTGAACCTATAAATATTGTTTTAGGTATACAGAATAAATAATAATGAAAGCAGTGAATAAACAGTCCGCTCAATATAAAAAGGGGAAAAAATCAGCTCCGTTAAAATTAAAGGCCCTTTTGCACAACTCACAGAAATAGTCAAATAGTTTTAAAATGCATTGCCAACACGAAAAATCTTATGTTGACTTAATTCTAGGTTGGAGAATTTTTGTAAATACCAAATAGCGTACCATTAAACTCGGACTTTAATACCAGAATAATCGGAGTTGACTTAATTCCGGTTGACATATTTCCGCGTCTTAAGAAAGCGCCAGTATTGAAACGTACCCGGAATAGAGTCAACAAAAGTTGACATTATTCCGGTTGACGTAATTCCGGTGAATTTCAAAACGTATAGCAACATGAAAAATCCGGAATTGAGTCAATTCCGAGTTGACTTAATTCCGTTTCGCATTTTGGGGGCAAATAAGAATCCGGAATTGAGTCAACTTCGGTCGACTTCATTCCGGTACATGCTTCATGCTAGAAACGAAAGGGCAAAATATCCGGAATTGAGTCAATTCCTGGTTGACTTAATTCTGGTTCTGTTCATGGTTCCCAAGAGAGGTTGTTGAAAATCCGGAACTGAGTCAATTCCGGTTGACTTAATTCCGGTAAGATTTATGTGCTGAAAACTACGTAGTTAAAATCCGGAATTGAGTAACTCCGGGTTGAATTCATTCCGGGACAAACTTCGGTTTAGAAATTGTACACTTTGTAACCTGGAATAGAGCCAACTCGAAGTTGACTTAATTCCGTTTGGGGTTTCGTGTTAAAAGTACAAATCCGAAGTTGAATCAATTCCGAGTTGACCTAATTCCGGCCTGTATACATGAAAAAGCGAATTGAGTAAATTCCGAGTTGACTCAATTCCGCGACCCCATATAAACTATAGGTCATTCAGAATAAAGTGAGCATCAAAGATTCAACCTTTGTTAAAAATCACTAGCTACATACTAGGCAACATTAATAATAGTTACATTATTTTATGTATGGTTGGTAGCGAATCACTGCATGTAGTTCCATGTATTTTCTTATTTGAATACAGCATTTGTGAAAGAACATCAAATGCGCTCGACCACTCTGTATTTCATATGCTTTAAAATATTTATTTATGATCTTATTTACATACCTACTGACTGTGTAATTTGACTTAATTAGCCCCAACACAAAGTGATTAAACCGCCCGCTAAACTTCAAAACTGTCGTTGACACATTGCCTCTGACACTCGCGCCACAGACGTAGTTCAAAACTCCATCGACAGGTGGCATCAGAGTTAGGTTTTCGCCGCTTCGCTCACTTGGAACTGGAAGCGTGTTGAGTCATTGAGTGTGTTTGTCCGTTCTGAAAGAAACATGGGTTTCTGATGAACACATTCAAGTATCAGAAGTAACTGTTTATGAATATCATTGCTAAATTATGTGAAGTCAATAGTAGGTTATAGCCCCGTTCACAATTGACATATCGCAAGTAACAACCTACCATAAGAAAGTGGATACCTGTGATACAAATAGAGGCATTCACAATGAATACTAGGCATGACTTACGTGCCGTAACTTGCAAGACATGGCGTTAAATATGGTCATATCTGAGTTTTCTAAGCCAAAGTTTTCATGCCGGCCAATAAGAATGTGAAACGTCATAAGCGCTGTTGGCGCGAAAATTTTCATCCAATAACAAATTAGTTCTTTTCTTTTTTTTATTATTTTCCGATTGGTCAGTAAACAATATATTTACTGGTGATTGTGCACGGACAATAGGGAAAATTCCTATTTTTCCAATAATAATATTATTATAAAAGTGCGTTTAATTTAATGAAGAAGGGTACCATACCTCTTTCATTGCGTCTGTGCAACTCGAGAAAAACTTAAATAAGATGAGCAGTCTGTTTTGCGCGGCAAAAATGTAGTCCACCATGTTGATGTATGTCCCTGTGACGTCACAATACTGTACATTTTAATGTATGTAACACACAAACAACAGCAACATACGTTCAAGTCGTGAAATTGTGTTAAATAAAGTACTTTATGCGGTAAAATCGAGTATGGCTTGAACTCCAAAGAGTATAATAATGTTGATAGTAGTTCGTTTGCGCAGCAATAAAATGCAATTTACTCGAAATAAAATCTTAACTTTAGCGCTGTCTGATAAATCAAGGCGGACAGCATGGCTTAGGTTTCAGGCTTCAAGAAGAGACCTAATAGTCTACTACTAACCGAAAAAAAAAAACAGTATATGTATGTAATGCTGTGTTATGTACAACCTGATACTGTTAGTACTAAACAAATAAGTTCTTTTAAGTTAAAAAATGCTGTCAAAAGCGTGCATTTTGCGACAAATTATCTGCAGCTGTAGTGTTTTGGCTGTTCCACTGGCTGCGGCAATGTCATTATCCAATAGGCGAATTCAAGGCACCCATGATTGGCCGATAATTCGAGGGGTGGGCGGGGTCTTGCGAAACTTGTCCCGAGTTGACAGCACAGCTATCTCAATGTCGTTCACGAGAAACGTAAAAATTAGTGAGAGAAAAAATTTGCTTGTAATAAAATAATTGATCCGCCATATTATTTTACCGACTCGTGCAACCAGAATGTTCGATCATGGTCTGTGCCAGGTTTGGTTAAACGCGTTCCAAATATTAGCTCGATAGGTTCACTTTTTGTACTCATGTGAACTGCGTTCGTCTGACATTTCAAACCTAAACTTATGATTATATATCGGATCTGAAACATTAAACTGAATTCGTAGTAAGTTATTATCTCTCTAGAAATTAAATTAAATTTACGTAAATTCAAACCTATAACTAAAACGTTTCAATGTGCGAGACAAAGCCAGGCCTACTAATACATTGATGTCTTCACCGCTTTAAAATCAACTCAAGTGAAATAAATCTTCGTAGTTGGCTACCAAATCTACAACCACGTATGCCCAAACAACGGGTGAATTCCCCGAATTAACTTGTACGTAACCGGGTTCGTTAAATTTGATTACTTTGTAAGTAGTTGAAAAATTCCAATGCACACAATAAAGCCTGTCGTGCGGTGGCTAACCAAAACAAGTAAGACTACGTCAAAAATGTGTTAGCCAATAAGAACGCGTTTTCAATGTTTGTGACGGCGTTTGAAAATATGGAATTTTTAAAGCTGCATAAATCTAAAATTACAATGTTCACGGAGTTATTGCTTTGCCTGGCTGCATTTAGTGCCGAAATAATTCGGAAGAATGAGGTAAATATCAAAAACTATTTCTAGGAATTTTCCCTATTCCGCATGAAATTCTGTGTAAGTTATGTTATTTATTTCATGCTGATTGTGAACGGGCCTTAATCTGCAATCTGTTATGTTTTACGATCGCAAGACTGCGTCGTGTGTATTATTTGTGGCAACTTTTAATTACAAATGAATATACTACGCGAGCGTTAAAGAGATTCGTAACGGCAATAGCGCGCGTCGAATCAATTAGCGTCGATGCACAGAAACTAGTGTTATAAGACGTTAGCTCGCAGGTACTTATAACTAAGATTACTATTGAGTATAGCATACATACAGCGCCCGTTCATTTAATGAGAAGATATTATAATAGCATTTATCGGAGCAATGTAATGTAGATGTAAACATTGTACAAGCATGTGTAATATAAGCAAGTGGCAATGTTTATGTTTATATGCAGTGGAAAGATACAAACTGACAGAAAATAGAAATTAATCAGGGCTTTTTTGAGCGCTCACTTTATACCGAATCACTTATAATTACTCGTAGCCACACGATATTGTTCATATTTCTGCACGCCCCGAGAGTTGGAACGGTAACAACGGTGAAAAGTTTACCTTGTTACGTGTACTGTTACAACTTATTTATTCTGTGTCATAACTTACAAATTATGTATGAAATATTAATAATTACAACACAATCACTAAATTCTTTCTAACTATGCATATTACTGCTTACAAGGATTTTCAAGTATGACATAGCTTTATTGTAGAGAAATATCAATTAGCAATATTACAAATATTTTATGTGATACAACTGTTACACTAGGCCCTATAACTTAAAAATAAAAATATATTGTGTGGGCGCTTCCAAAACGTGTATATTTCAATTGGTATTTGTAGCCTTTAATTATCTATCATATACTGTTAAGTCTCGGCACGGCGAGTGGTTGGTGAAACAAAGTTGTAAGAGAGGACAAGGTGCGTGCACGAAGCCTGCCAGCACGCTACAGTTGTAGCTGCGAGAGGATAGAAGAGGAGTGAAGTGGGTCACACCGATAGTCGCTCTAGGCACCGACGCCCACAAGGGAATCGATACTGGCGTCTGCAAACCTCCAGGTTCCTGTCTGCCTGCGTGACCAACACTCTTCTTCCATAATGAGTTCACGTGCCTCAGAGTAATCAACAATCGTCACGGTTTTATAGCCCAGAGAATAAAGACCTATCACCTGCATTTTATAACAAAATATTACCCCATTACACTACACAATTGTGTTTAAAACACAAGGCTATTTATTATAGCAGTTTATTCAGACAGTCTGTTAGGCCCCGGTCTGCGGTAAGAAAGATACTGGGTTCGCAGTTTTCGTCACCATGTTTTTATTTATATATTAGTACCAGATATTTTATTTTCACTATAGACATACATTGTGACTAAATTTGGCTCTAATTACATTTTTTAATCTCTCATAGTTTTTTTCGTAATGACTCGTCAACGTCAAATTTTTACATGTTAATTGTTTTATTTAAGACACTAAAACCAACTGAGATACCAAATTTAAAAAATATATATCACAGTGAATAACGATGTTGTAAGCTTTAAGGTCTCCTACATTTAAAAACAATTTAATGCAATTTTTTTTTTAAATACGTTGATTTTTTTAATTTTGTATTTCAAATTTCAGCATTTATATTCAAATACTATTTTTTTTAATATGACAAATTGTAGCTTGTGACATTGTCATTCACCGTGAATATTTTTCAGTTTATGTCCGTTGCTTTAGCGTCGTACATAAAACCGAAACATTCAAATTTTTACTTTGACGAGTCATTACCGAAAAATATGAGGGATAAAAAGTTTCATAAGAGCAAATTTTAGCCTTCATTTGTGTCTAAAATAAAAAAAAAAATCTGTTGCAAATATGAAATCAAAAACATTGTGTTAAAATTGCTGTAGACCATGCCCTTACGATCTTGTAGTTAAAGGGCCGTAAAATCATCTCTCCTCACCTTATCCAGGAACGCAGACAGAAAAAAAGGGGGGATCCAGGTTCCCTCCTCCGCTTTTTCTTTGTCAGTACGGAAGGAGCTTAAATAGCGCCATTTTGAACCTTAAAAGCCAAATTTTCCTGGAGTCTGAAGACTGCCGCTTTATTTGGGGGAGGGGGAATCGATGATATTTCATAAGTTACATTGCCAAATTGTCAAACACAAATCCTTGCTACGGCCCTGGCTTATTAAGAGTCCTATACATATGTCGCATGAACTGTGTTGCAGCATATCAGGAGAAAGATTCTTTAAGAAATACTACTGAACGTGTGTTTGATACCTTTACCTACGAAAAGGAAACATCTAAAACTATGCTTTTGTTTTTTGTTTTCTACGTATCATACTTAGAAACATGGTTTCTGGGCATCTCGAAACGGCTATAAAAAGATTTTTAAGACTGCTGCCAAGTAAAAAAATACCCGTCGGAATAGTAAAACAAAAATACAGAGGCATGCACTGGACTATATTATGTACTTTCTGTGAATAAAAACCGTATTGTTACAAGTTTGAGACATAAACTTTATATGTGGGCAATTCCCATGAGTTCTTTTGGGGATAGAGGTATTATAATTATAAATAAAAGAGTTAAATTAAGTACTGGAATTAATAGTTCACAAAGCTACGTAATACACAAAACAGTAATCAACTATAACTAAAACAACAGAATAATGTTATGCACACAATTAATACAGTCTCACAGACAAGTTAATTAACTTTGACAATTAAAGCACAAAAAATGTCTACCATCAATTAATTAAACAGTACAAATCACAATAAAATTCAGTCATATATCCAATCAACAGTCTTTCAAGTAGTGACAGTGTACAACCTTAATAGTCAGCCGTGGTGATGAATCGTCGTGTGCTGCGCAGCACCCCGAGTGCACCGCTGTCTTCACTCTTGAGGTCTTCGGTTCGACTCCCGTCGCGTACCTCCTTCGCCCGTCAGCCCGCCGCAGCAGTCCTCTTGGTTCGTCCAACACCGGTCCGAAGGTAGCCGCCTGCCGCCTCACAGTAGACTCTGACGTCACAAAGATGTCTTCACCAGTCCATCTCCACAACCATAGCACCTTCCTCTAGCACGACCAATAGCGAACTCGCTCTAAATGTGCCGATTCTGCGGTTTTATACTCCTCGAAACAGTCGGGGAATAACCGCATTACAGGGGTCTAAAAATGGACATTACTACATGTTTTGGACATGAATTGAGTCACGTAGGCCGCCCCCGTAGGGTTAAGACGCAGTTGGGACAGGTATCTATGATGTAGCTTCGGCGTGACTTCCATCACGTAGCCGCCCAGCATATGGGTCAGAGACCAGTCCACAAAGTGTTACGAAACAGCTGCCGACCACCGGCCTCCAGGTACATGGCACGCAACAGTATGGTCACAGCTCGAAGTCCCAAAGGTAAAAGCCAATGATCAAAATACTGCAAGCCGCTTCCGCGTCCCTTTCATAAAGGCGATACACGAGCCAGTCTATTCTCCATTCACTCTAACCCGAGTTCTGAAGTAAACAAATAATATCATACCATTGCAATTCGATAGCTTCTAATTGGCTCAATTTGTGCAGTGTGCCGACGTACTATTTCCAACCGACAAAACTGTATATAGTCGGTGTCATAGAAAACAACAAAGCGATATCTATTAAAACAATACTGCGCGAAAATCTCGTACATGTTATCCACATACGAAAACAAATATTACATAAACATTTGAAAAAATAATGACGTCATGTGTAATTACCATATATTTCAAAATTCAATTGTAATTATCAAGTCATGCCTAACGATTGTATCAAAATATTCAGGTACTAACATAACGAAAATTTGGTACACACAGAAAAAAGTCGTCAACAAAATGAGTGATTAAACTTACTGTGAATTCCGTTTGGATTATTTTGTACATCGTTTTGGAAAAATCACAAGTCATCCAGAACACAGGCTTCAGGCTGAGGAGCAGCCGTTGCCATCAGGACAAACACATCGCCATTTTGAATCAGTCCGCCATCTTGAATTATGTTATGGTGGCCATTTTGTCACATGTCACATTGTCATATCATGTCACATGTTACATGTCATATCATGTCACATTATGTCCTATGTTGTCTTATATCATTATACCATATTGTTGTCTTATGTTATGCATTATGCCTTATGTTATGTCTTATGCAATATGTTATGTCTTATGCAATATGTTATGTGTTATGCAATATGTTATGTATTATGCAATATGTTATGTATTATGCAATATGTTATGTCTTATGCAATATGTTATGTCTTATGCAATATGTTATGTCGTATGCCATATGTTATGTCTTATGTCATATGTTACGTCTTATGCCATATGTCATGTCACATCATATCCATCTTGCCGTGTCCTCCATCTTGTTTCCAGCAGTCGTTTGTTCGAGGGAATTTTTCCCTGCAGGAGGGAATTTTTCCCTGCAGGAGGGAGTTTTTTCCCTCGAAATTTCCCTAAGCCATCGTCTGCTGGGAGGTCATGTTTGTTTCCATCATTTACTACTAGGCTGCGCTAGTGTAGCTGTTCGTTTCCATCATTGCCAGCTAGGTGGTGCTGCAGTCGACATCCGCCATATTTACTCCTGGATGGGTGCCGCCATATTTGTTCCGAACATCTACATCGCTTCTGCTTAAGTGCTATAGTATCGCTATTGCTGTAAGGTTGAAGTTGCTTGTGTTTGTATATGGGAGAGTAGACCTTACGATTTTATTTTTTGTAAGTTAAAAATTTTGAGCTCAACGGGTGTTGGTTTCGAACTTGTAACCTTTGTGTTACCAGACATGTGACCTAGCACACTTTTTTTAAATAAAATGTTTGGTGCAGCGGCGATGCGGAAGCTTCCGCATCATCACTGCACCAACCATTGCCCCCTTAAATTGACTTAATTTGAGTGACCCCCAGTACTTTTAGTGAGACAATTTGTATAGTGACAATTTTCGAGACCCCAATGGACAAACACAAATTTACACCCAGCCAGACCTGGGAATCGAACCCAGAACTCCCCGCACCAAAGCCGGCCGCTCCACCAACTGAGCCACGGGGGGGTCGGCTCTGAGCTACGAGTACATCGACGATAGGACAAGGTTAAATAGTGTATATATAAAAATAACTTTTTGTAGCAGATAAATGTTCACAATTAATTTATTTTCATTATATTTTTAGCATACCTACGACTTATTTATTATATCTAATAAATAGTATTAACATTTCTATCCTACGAATCCTCAAAGCGAGCAATTGAATGATTTTTATGTGATTAAAAAATCCGCAGATAATTACACGCATGAATCCTCAAAGCGGGCAATTGAGTCATTTTTATACGATTCAAAGTAAATGCACACACGAAAACTCAAAGTTAGCAATTGAATCATTTTCATTTGATTCAAATAAATATTTACATGAACTCGACATCTGAGCTACTACAAAAAAATACGAGTACCACCAAGACCTTAATGTTTTATACACAGATCTATGTCACGACAATCATATTATTCATTCATGATTATTACAATTTTAATAAAACTAAAATCTTTTTTAGTAATACTTTGCAGATAGTGTGCTATGTAAAATATTGATTGAGTACATAAGGACTGTTGCATCTGATGCTCTTTAAGAAAAAAGTTATGACATGCATATGAAATAATGTCTCACAAACACAATTTTAAGTTAAAAAAAATTATTGAAAATTATTCAAATATATACAATGAACATTTACAATTCTGGAGGTGTCTGTGGCAGGTCATCTTCTACATGGAAAAGTTACTGATTTTATCAGAATGTCCAACATTCTCGTGCACAGACGAGCGAAATGACACTTGATGTAGCAGAATAAACTTCCAGAAATTTCAGCTTCGTTTTCACTTGCAAACTCGTCATTACATGTTGCCTCTTCCATCTTGACTGATAATTAAGAATTACCTTCACTGGCATATTCTCTTTTTTTCTCTTTTGTAATAACTCGTCAGAAAATTTGCCGATGTGAAATTAATTTCTTGCAACAGTTTTTCTCTATACACAGGATACAAATGCGAAGCACAACCAACCTTAACACATTGCATATATGAAGATGTTATTGCAGTTATGTTATGTTGTAGTCCATCACATTTATCCAAAACAAACACATTCAGGTGTCTCAACTCCTGATTTCAATTGGTCCAGAGTTAGTGGTAGTGGCAAAAATGGTTTGCACAAATGAACTGCACAGTTATCACTTTCACATGCAAAAAAAGCCGTAACATTGCTGGTAGTCCTTGCTGAAAAGGAGTTAAATGTTACACGGAAATGGTTGCCATCTCTACACATTTCAAAATAAGTTCTGTTCAGAATATCACCACTGTCTTCTTCACTTTCAAATTCAATTTCATAAAGTACACACTGCTTGCTGAGGACCACGTAGGCATACCAGCCCAGGGCTCGAAAATTGGACGAGATAGAGCTTCCTCCTTGGGAGGGTCAGGTCGTAGAACTGGTTTATAGTTTTGAACATCATTGACGTCTTCAGAGTCACTAAAGGCATTATTGTTGCGAGCCTCTATTTCTCTACGCTTCTTGTAAACCTCTTGTTTCATACGTGAAAACAGATAACTTTCGGCTCCATATGATGTCAGGCCACTCGTACATGACGATGAGAAAACAATAAGGAATAATAAGTTGGCCTATGACAAATACACTTCACACATCAAAGGCGTGCATGGAGACATCCAGTGAAGCTTCCCTTTCTTCAAAATGGTAGTATGAGTCCAGCCACTGCATTTTTCCACCCAGCGAATAACTTCTCCGCTACGTCTCAGTTCGTAGGATATACAACTCTCACTGTTTCGTTGGATGATTATCTCCCCTTTAGCTTGTTTAATGAGCTCTTCAGTTGTGGATGGTAGCTTGCTGTCTGGTCGGAGATGGAAAACAGGACAGTCGAAAAAGTTGCAAGGAATAGGCGCCACACTAAACACATATTCGTCGTTGACGCACAAAAAGTGTTCAAGTCCATTGCAAAATTCTAGTCGATCTAGAAGACCAGCAGACGTGTAGTGCACCCGTCGAAAACCAACTTCTGCCTCGACGTAAGTGCGAAACTCTTCTGATCGAAATCTGACATCCATTGTGTTATGTGAACAAGCAGCGACTGAGCAGCCTCCCCGTCCAGGACCGATATTTATTGTCTACGTTGACGTCACATTAGCTGGCATCGCCATCATTGTCGTCACCTAAACACCACAGGTGTAGCAATAGCACATTCAGGCTGGAACAGGTCAGATCCTGCTCACATGACCTGCAGACGTGTTCAGGCTTGACGAACTTTGCGTTCAAGTAGCGAAGCGAAGGACACTTGTATGTAGTTTGCAAGTCGATAATATTAACATTTTCATTACAATAAATGCTAAGCCATTTTTCTGCTCTACCCCAGCAACAAAGACGTCTTCTTCATCATCTATAATTTCAGTTAAAACATCTTTAATTTTCTCATAATCTTCATGTCCGTCTACCCAGTGTAGACGGCAGAAATTTATGTGTTGTCACTTTTCCATCATGGTAGGCTATGCTAACCTCTTTAAGAATAAATACAAGTTGAGACTGGAAGCCCTGGATATTTGCAAACATGATGACAGCCAAGATCAAACTGAGCTTAAGTCAGTAATTTCACCACTTTATCCCTTGCATTGTAGGTTGCCAAACGGACATAGAAAATGAGAGCGTAGGCCTGTGTACTGGCAGGTATATTCTCTGTTGCGGTCATTTCAATATGACAGTCTATTATACCAGTGTTTATTCGATCTTCTTGTTTACTTACATCAAATACAAGTAGTGGAGCACTGTTCATAAAATCATCTGGTTCGAGTGTAGTCGATGCTTCGTGACCATAGTATGATTTCTGGAAATCAGCAAACATATGATATGCCAACATGAAAGAACCATTACTGAAATTCGTGTTGAGATCCACGTATGGAAAACTTTCAGAGTTCAAATAAACTTTGGCATTTGTTATATTGATATGATCGAACTTTGAGCGATCTGCACTTGCGGTATTCTGTCGCCTGGTCTGGAATCTTAGAATTATGTAGCGTAGTTTTTCTGTTGCAAATGATGATTTAACAATCCAATTTACATTTTGAGACTGCGTAACTGCTGGACAAGTTTCCAAACTTCACGAGCGAAAAGCCACATCTTTATTCCTTCCTTTCTCGACAAACTTGAGTAGCTTTATTCTTTCTTCCATCTTTACTTGGACATATGGCAGCAACCACTCTATCGAACATATAGTGTGTCAAGACCTCAGGGTTTTCTGCAGTATCCAGTAAAGCATTTGTTTGAGTATTGGCTAAAATTATGACCAACTTTTGTTTAGAATTCACTATTATATTGACGTGTCCGTCGTCGGGAATAGGATGATAGAGGAGGGCGTGTGGGGTTGAGCCGCTGCCCTGGCGGGAGCAAGACCCAATTGGCAAGGGTGTGACGAGTCGCTGCCCTGGCGGGAGCAAGACCCAGTCGGGAAGGATGTAATGAGCCGCTGCCCAGCAGAGAGCAAGACACACAGGAGGGGTATCCGAGCCGCTGCCCTAATGAGAGCAAGACCCGCGGAGGTAGATGGTTGAGCTGCTGCCCTAGAGGGAGCAAGACCCGCTGAGGTAACAGGTTGAGCCGCTGCCCTAGAGGGAGCAGGACCCACAGAGGTAACAGGTTGAGCCGCTGCCCAGAAGGGAGCAAGACCCTGGAGGAACTAGGAATGGAGAAACTAAAATGAAACTAAGGTAACTTCACTGAGAGAGGTTTATTCCCCGCCGAGGATGATGGGGTGGGGATCTCTGACGATGCTAACTTTGGAACATTATATCAGTCACTGTTTACAAGTATCAGTTACGGTTACACTAAATCATGGCATATTATATACAACATAGCAAAGTGATACAGGCACTAGAAGTGGTAATACACAGGATAAATAGTAAAGGTAACAAATAACTACACATTTAAAATATAGAATTATCTGGCAACAAAAGAAGAATGAGTTTCAACACATTTAGACATACTGCCATCTATTGGTAGACTCGCTATGGATGATTAATAGCTGCCATGTTGGTACAGTTTGCACTATGCTACACTGTCTTGCACTTTTGTAGGCGAGGTCATTTGTAAGCACATGTCGGCATGACAATATGTTTATAATCTTCAGCGAATCCTACCAGCGAGGAAAGACGTACGCAAATTTCAAATCTTCCACCTTCGTACACAGGAACTTTATTATTTTGGTTCTATTCCCCATCCAACCATTTTGGCTGCGGGTAGTTGGTTGTGTGTTAGAGACAGGTAGTTCTTCATAGTAGCAGTAATACCTACATCTCTTGTCTGATCAACCTCTACACCATTCAGTTCATAAGCTATTTTATTAATCATGTGAAGTACTCCATTTCTAATTATCTTCGTAGTTACAGGCACAGCATATCCCGCCTTGGTTATAGTGCCTCTGAATCTCAGGTATGAGTTGCATGGTAAAGTATAAATGTATTGGTTTTATACTGGTATTCGAACCTCAGTTGACAGCTGGTATGGTTCAGGCAGGTATGGCGAATAAGCATGGAATTCAGTCTTTGTAATGGAATCCTCGTAACTAACGGGCTCGTCCACATTCAATATTTCTGCTCCCATTCTTCTTGACTTTGAAGCCTAGACTCTTCAAGAACACAATATTTTTGCATGTGAACACAATGGATGCTCGCGACAAAATGACCTTTGGCTTGGTGGGGAGGCTTGATTTTATAATCTTTTTTCTAAAACTCAAGCCCATCTTTCTTCAAATGCAAGCGTAATGTAATTTCTTCGTTTCTGAAATTAATAGGTTTATCATCCTGGTCAACTATATGAACAATAACTTCCTGCACGTACTTCTCTATGATTGGTGCATAAATAAGATATTTTGGAACTTCTACCAGCTTGAAGCCAGGCGGAACAGTCGCCGCAAACTCGTGTAGTGTATGCTTCGGTTTACCATTTAGATATGAGCCTGTTACAAGATTGCAGTTTATTCTTCTAACATTCACATGCAAAATGTTTACAGGCATTGTTGACTGGTGAACTTTTCCACTCTCATACACCTCGTGTTCGAAACCTAGCATGGATGCTAGAGTATCGTTCTTGGTGAAGTCAATATCGTTGCTGCACAACATTTCACTTTTCAGAGTGTTTGGATTTCCTCGCAAAACAAAAGTTACATCAGTACCTAATGCTTGCTTGATATATGCTGCAATGTCTTCGATCTCATACGATCATGTTTGTACTGTAACCTCTGAAGTGATGTCATTTTTATGTAGCGAAATTTGCAGTTTGAACTGTCCACATTAGGTACAGAGAAATAAGTTTGGAAATCTATCAGTGCCACTGACCACGAACCTTTTAAATCCCGAGCTGGAAAAAGCACAGAGCGTAGCTCAGAGCTCTTGCCCGTCAAGATCAACGTTACAGACGTGACTGATGCAAAGTAGAACTTGTGCCAACATTTATTCATCACCAATTTAAAAACTGAAGACATAAATGGCCACAGTTCCACTGGCTAGGCAGTTGTTCATTAAAATAGTTGTAACTTACTTTCAAACCATGAAAATACTTGCGCACCTCTATGGGTGGACGAAGGTTTCGAAAACTATCGTAGTAATCGACATTGCTTCCATATTTTTGTTAGAGACCCAGCAAGTTCCTCGTCCATTACCTGAATCTAAATTTATAATTCCACAATCGTTGCTTCTGGGTTGTGCTGGTAAATTGTTTCTCATAAACACACCTCTGAAATTTGGTATTTGTAATTTTCTAGCAGACTTTAGTAAATCTAAGTTTGTTAGGGGTTTGTCGTGTAGCATATTTAAGATTGCATCCTTCTCTTTGTGATTCCCTTTTTCCGACTTCCTCCGCCGACAGAATAAGGTCTTAGGTAAAGTCCTTTCCCGTTTTTTGACCCTAGTGCAATAGCTTCCATTTGCTTATTGTGACATTGAAGTTCTTCCAACCGCTTGCCTTGATTTTCAGATGAATTCGCTGCTTTAGCAATACCACTAACTCCACCAATCAGACCACCTAGTGCTAAGCCAGGTAGGAGAAATGGCAGGAAGCCTCCTTGTTTTTTCTGACTTTCTTCTTCTTACAAGTCATCTTTTTCATCTGATTGACTATATTTTTGTCAGAACGTGTGGATGCAGGATTAGAATTAATTCGAGTGTTTGTCGGTGCAGATGGACTGCACTTTATTCGCAAGCCCATTCCTCACTTGACTTTAGTATTCATGATCTTGGATACTCCCCAAGCTCACCAAACTTTGAATCTTTAGATTTAGCAATTTTCTTTGCATTGTCAGCAAGGACAGAATCAGCAGCGTGTCTATCTTCTAGCTTATTACTATTAGCATAAGCTACGCCGTTCTCCTTGCACGCCTCGTCCAATCCTTTAATTCCGACGTAACCACACTCGAGCCTCTTCTTTAGCTTCGTTTCTGACCCACAGAACCGGTATCCAGGAATATGTGCTTCGAATGGTAAATTATTTATAAGAGTATTCACTAGTCCACTTCCGCTCTTGACCTTACTCCTACGAGGCATCATGATAAACTGAGTTAAAAATACTTAGGTACCTGTTTTTATATATTTTGTTCAGTATCATTCTAGCCTGCGAACAGTACGGTTGTTAATGATGCACCTCCGCTGTCTCTTCTGTGGTGAAGTATTTTCAGTCACACGTAATGTGTTGCATCATGAAGAAACTTCATGTAAGATGAAAACTTCAAGACTAAAATTTCAGTGTGAAGTTTGTCAACATCAGTTTTCTCGAAGGGATATTACGATAAGACATTTTAGAAATTGTAGTAAAGCTTCTCCATATGCACCATGGACTCCGCACATATCTCCGCATGCTCTGCACATAGCTTCGCATGCTCCGCAATCTGATCTGCATGCTCCGCAATCAGCTCCGCATGCTCTGCAATTAGCTCCGCACTCTTCAGTCAGCTCCGCACGCTCCGCAATCTGCTCCGCACGCTCTGCAAGTTGTTGGTGGTAATATACGTATTGACAAGCAAGAAGTTAGTTTGCCCATACATATTACTTCCGAGGATGAATTAAACTCTCGCGGATCTAGACATGATCCCCTGCTTCCCAATACTGTGTGCTGCATCATAGCAGGGCCATCCAGCTGTGGTAAGACATGCATGCTCTTAAGTTTGCTGGAGGAGCTGAGAATGTGTACCTATACTCGAAATCATTACATCAACCAAAGTATCAGCGACTTGGAAAAATTCTAAGTTACGTGGATGGACTCGGGTATTTTTCATTCAGCGACAAAGAATCCATGGTACCACCAAGAGATGATTTACCAAACTCTGTGTTAGTGTCCGATGATGTAGCTTGCGAGAAACCGGCTCGTATCCAGGAATACTTCTGCATGGGAAGACATATGTTAGTAGATTCATTTTACCTTTGCCAGACTTATTCACATATACCCAAACAGTTATTGAGAGATAATGCCAAACTGCTAGTTTTGTTTCGTATGGAAAACCTGAACTTGAGACATGTTTACTCTGATCATGTTAATATAGATACGACTTTTGTTAAATTCAAAGAGGTATGTGCATTTTGTTGGAGTGATCGTTATGGATTTCTTGTAATAGCCAAAGACTTTCCTTTACATAAAGGAAAGCATCGACGTGGATTCGATCAGTTCATAAGCCTCCGTCAGTGAGAGATGAGCTACATAATTTCAAAGTTTTGCCGCAATAGTCTGGAATGGAAAGTTGTTTCACACCTACGGATGATGGAAACTGTAGTGCCGAAGGAAAAAGACTTTAAAATATTGGATGTCTGAGAGAAGATGGAGATGCTGTTAACAAGGCGCATATTTACACACTTTATGGTGACTTGATTAGTTTAGTACAAAATGTGCTGGCCAGAACAATTAATGACATTGCAAGTATGGTAAATTACGTGAATGTTAAATTCGATGTTATCCCCATTGATACGGAGACATTGCTGGACAGGAAGCTTAATGCAATAGAATGGCTGATAAATGAAACTTGTGGTGAAGACAATGTCCTGAATGAGGTAATGCACCACATTACTAAACTTGAAGCTTCAATTAAAAATATTGAAAACACTATAAAATCTGCTTCTAACCTGCCTTCAGTTATTTTTTAGATGGGAAAAATAATAAACCAAGCTCTAGGCCGCCGCCTAAGAAGACCAGCATATAAATACCCTGCCATGTCATTGTAAGTGGGTATTACAATGTCTGACATTGTCGGTGACTTACATGCTGTGATTAAAAGTATTCATGCAAAGTACTTGACTGCTCAACTGTCTAGAATGGAACGTGCTATGATTAAAGAAGAAGCTTTTAAACGTATAACAGAACGACTGGACAGTTTGAAGCTGAAACCACCATAATCGGTGACAGTGAAGAAGGAATAAGAACCTCAAACTATAGTCAAATGCAAGAAACCACTTTATGAAATTGATGAAGATGATTTGTCTCTCTCTCTGAGTGGAAACGGAAAAAGTAACAAAGCACAATACTTCATGATTACTTGACAAACTCACGGTCCAAAGATAGGAAATATGGAGTGTACAAGCAAAATAAAAAGTATTTCTTGGGAAACAAGCAAATTTTATTCTTGCCCAGTAATGTCATACAAGTAGAGTCTGTCATAATCAAGCCAGCTTCCGGACTTTACGATTTACTGTTTAAACAGAATCCTGGCAGTTATTCGCAAGGTGCCCTGGAACAGAATAAACAACTTTTGAAACTTACGAGTGCTCATTTGAAGAATAACGATCCTACCAGCAATGAAGATAAGGATGAAACACATCAGAAATTTTGCATTATTTCCCAGCTGTTCCCAGATAAAGGAGCTGCTATAGGTTCTGGTCTCGACCTAGGTATGAAAATAGAATATGGACGGCAAACAGAATACGTTTACTGGAATAATGTTAATGAAACTGTCGACAGACTACGTCTACTAGTTGCTTCTCAGCAAGCAGGCAATAACTCTCATACGAATTAAATATCTAACATAACAGAAGAACTGCGTGAAGATGGATACATAGAATGAGTCGAGAAAACATTGCTATGGAGCTGCACAAGCCTGCAAGGCGAAATTATCCTCGACGTAAAGTGCTGATGTTTGGTTTACAGGCCTTGTATCAAGCATACTTGGTTGAAATGATTCCTTATGCTCGTAAGAATAAAGGCTACTGTTATTGGCTGCTACAGTAAATATGCATGGGCTGTGCCTGTAAAATTTAAGAATGGTAGAGATGTAACAAATGCAATGAGCATTGTTTTAAATGATAAAGGTCCGCCCCAGAATCTGCATACTGACATCGGTAAAGAATTCTACAATTCATCATTTCAAGCACTGATGTCAAGACATAAAATTAACCACTACTCTACTCACAGTGGTCTTAAGGCTAGTATCGTGGAAAGATTTAATCGTACTTTTAAGAATGAAATGTGGAAACAGTTTTCAGCATAGGGAAGCTACAAGTGGAGTGATATATTGTCCACGCTAGTTTCAAAATATAATCATAAAGTACATCGAAGCACGAACATGAAGCCTGTTGATATCAAGGACAACTCTTTATAACAAACTGTTTACAAAAATGAGAAGAAACTGAACCTGCACAAACCTAAAGCAAAGGTTGGAGACTACGTAAGAACATCAAGAGCGAAGGGAACATTTACTAAAGGCTACATACCAAACTGGAGCACTGAAATATTTAAAGTAGTCAAGATTCGTCACTATGAACCAAGGACCTACTACCTAGAAGACATGGAAGGCAATGCTATTCGAGGCGGTTTCTACGGTGAAGAAATTCTGGTTACCAAGTATCCAAACATGTACTTAGTCGAGAAGGTTTTGAAGAAGAAAGGAAATAACAGTGTTGGTGAGATGGCTAGGGTTCGATACAAGCCATGACAGTTGGATTCAGCAATCAGACATTGCAATATAAATAAAGCGAATTAAACTTGCTTTGTATAAAGGAATGAACTTTTGATTCTCATTTGTGTCCTGTGTATAGAGAAAAACTGTTGCAAGAAATTAATTTCACATCGGCAAAATTTCTGACGAGTTATTACAAAAGAGCAAAAAAAAAGAGAATATATGCCAGTGAAGGTAATTCTTAATTATCAGTCAAGATGGAAGAGGCAACATGTAATGACGAGTCTGCAAGTGAAAACGAAGCTGAAATTTCTGGAAGTTTATTCTGCTACATCAAGTGTCATTTCGCTCGTCTGTGCACGAGAATGTTGGACATTCTGATAAAATCAGTAACTTTTCCATGCAGAAAATGACCTGCCACAGACACCTCCAGAATTGTAAATGTTCATTGTATATATTTGAATAATTTTCAATAAACTATTATTTATTTAAAACTTAACATTATGTTTGTGAGACATTATTTCATATGCCTGTCATTACTTTTTTCTTAAAGAGCATTAGATGCAGCAGCCCTTCTACACTCAATCAATATTTACATAGCACACTATCTGCAAAGAATTACTAAAAAAGACTTTAATATTATTAAAATTGTAATAATCATGAATGAATAATATGATTGTCATGACATAGCTCTGTGTATAACACATTACAGTCTTGGTGGTATTCGTATTTTTTTGTAGTAGCTCAGACGTAGAGTTCAACTAAATATTTATTTGAATCATATGAAAATAATTCAATTGTACGCTTTGAGGATTCGTGCGTGCATTTATTTAAATCATATGAAAATGAATTCAATTGCCCGCTTTGAGGATTCGTGTGTGAATTTACTTTGAAACATATAAAAATGATTCAATTGCCCGCACTTATCTGCGGATTTTTTTCTAATCACATAAAAATGATTCAATTGCTCGCTTTGAGGATTCGTAGGATAGAAATAGTTAATACTTTTAATAGATATAATCAAAAAGACATAGGTATGCTAAAAATTTTAATGAAAATAAATTAAATGTGAACATTTATCTGCTACAAAAAGTTATTTTTATATACACACTATTTAACCTTGTCCTATCGTCGATGTACTCGTATCTCAGTGGGCTAGGTCACATGTCCGGTAACACAAAGGTTACAAGTTCGAAACCAACACTGGCGAATATGATGTGACATGACATATGGCATAAGACATAACATAAGACATAATACATAACATAAGACATAACATATGGTATAAGATGTAACATATGATACAAGACATAACATAGGACAAATGTGACATGATATGACATAGTGGACATGATATGACACAGTGGACATGATATGACACAGTGGACATGATATGACATAGTGGACATGATATGACTGTGTAATATGACATGTGACATATGACATAATGTGACATGATATGACAATGTCACATGATATGACATAATGTGACATTATGACATATGACATAATGTGACATATGAGACATGTGACAAAATGGCCGCTGTGACATAATACAAGATGGAGAACTAATCCAAGATGGCCGCCGTGATGTAATCCACTGATTCAAAATGGCGGCAGGTTGGTCCAAGATGGCAGAGGCTGCTCCTCTGCTCCTCAGCCTGAAGCCTGTGTTCTGGATGCCCCTTTTTCCTACTACTACTATCACATTTGATAAATCACCAAACTATCTGTCGATAATTCACGTCACATATTCGTTTTGTTTTATAAAGAATGTTATGTGAGAATTTTGTTCGTGCCTCTGTGCCTCCATCATCGGAGTTTGGTTAGTAATGAAGATATATATCCACGTTACGAAAACCACGCGAGACATTTTTACTGTTCACATCCGTCGCATAACCTAAGCTGCAAGTTAGACCATGTAAACATCACCGTCGCGACGCGAGGACGGAACAAAATAGATCCTTGAGTTAAGGAATTTTGGTTAGGACGAACTGGAACGGAAAATGGATATACGGGAAAAAAACATTCGCAGTAACCACAACATTGACATGTTAATGTCCAAAAATTCTTTGAGAATATAAAATATTAAGATTTCTCTGTTATATTTTCGGTTTATTTTTACAGTGGTAATTACCTGAACTCAACTTTTGGTATTTTCAGAGTATCGTTAATCTCTAAATACTGGCAAGTGTGCCAAAATCTCGTACGTTTAACTGTGCGTCAGTCAAATAACTCGTGAACCAACTGTACGTACGTTTCGTCCGTTAACCATAATTATAGTAACAAATGTATAGCGTCGTATATTGTGTTTGCAGCATCTGGTAATATTATATTTGTTAATAAAACTCTCTCATTAGGTGACGGAGTGGTAAATTTATATGTACACGAGAGATAACAAGGCTCTATTTCTTATGCAAGATCACAGTGCACGGCGGTCGGCAGCCAATGAACTTGATTGTTTATAATTTGCTTTATTTATCCTAGAACTCAGGTAAGAATTAACAAAGAATATACCTAAACACTCTCCTGTCACCGTACTTCGGACGCGGCATCTAGAGCTTGCAGAATAGGATTCTTTACTGTTTACTTTTATAATATATGGCCCTAGAATTACTTCTAAAAACGACATACACTAAGCGGCAGCCGTGGCGACAAGGTAGGACTTAACTCTCCTCAAACACCTTGTCAAAGGACACAGCAGTACCTGGCCTGAGTTGAAGGAACTCTCTCATTTTACGATTACGGCCCTTTCCCACGATCAAATGTTGCTTCAATTTCCTTTCAAAATCTTTGAATCCAATTTTTTGAATGCCACGTGACGACATGCTGACATCGTAACTGACTATTTCGTCTTTCGATTTACTGAATGCTTGAATATCTTCAAAGGTTTTCGTTTTGAGCATATTCGAAATTTTCTTGAATCAAAATATTTAAGAACATACGATTTGTAAACGAAAATATTAACTCGAATAACGTATTAATTTAGTTTCGTATGCTAATCAAACAATATTAAGAATATGTGGATTTCTTTTAAATTATACATATATACGTAATACACACACGCGCGCGCGCGCGCGCGCGATAATATGAACTTTTGCATAGGTTTAACCAGATATTTTTGTGCCGTGCACAATTAAAAGGTAATAATAAAATAGTCAATATTTTTACATGAGTTGTTTACAAATTGTGTGATAACGTTTTCTAGTGTACCTCCAACGTTTATTGAATCAAATTTATTTACACATACAATAAGCGAGAGATCAGCAGAGAAAGAGGCTCCCGACACTCTGCAACTCCTATGACAAGCAGTGCAACAGCGGGTGGTTATGCACTCTAGCTGGCAACATAGCAAGTAAGTCAAGTTCATTAGACCAGTGACAGAATGCTTGGTGGCTGCCAAGTGTCGGGCCGCGGTAAACAAAGACCAAGCAGCTGGCGAAGACAGTTCACGGTGAGGTTACAAATATACATTCTCTTAACACACACACGCGCGCGCGCGCGTTTCTGGCACAAGTCTCTTGGTCGACATTCCCAACAACTTTACAGCTGGGTAAGGGAAGAGACTTTGGTCAGCACCACGGTATTAGAAGAACAGGTCTGGACACTCGCCTGGATATTTGACCCCCTTGTTGTTTGGCTGTAGTTCACCAAGTTACCGAGAATATTGTGTTTTATTGGCGCTGATGTTATGGCGGTCGGACTAAACTCCGCCCACTTCTTTTCCGCTAAGATTAACAATTTATCAAAACTTATTTTTTATCAATTTATGAAATACTTTCTTCGTTCACAAATTTAAGAAAAGGCTCCAGCAATCTTTATTTACTTTATAAATTTAACAATGAAAAAAAGTGGACGGAGTTTGAGTCCGACCGCCCGGAAAACAGCGCCAAAAAGTACGGCATTCTCGGTAACTTGACGAACTACAACCAAACAACAAGGGGGTCAAGCAAAATACATTGTTAGATAGGCGAGTGTCCAGACCTGTTCTTCTACGACCGTGGTCAGCACTTAACATCTAGGTCTTTAGCGCTGGTGAGAGGTGACATGTGCTTGGAGCAGCGCCGGAATGAGAGGCGGGGGAAACGGGAGATCACCGAGAAAACTCGCCAACCAGCAGCATCGTCCAGCACGATTCCTACATGCGAAAATCTGAGGACCGACCCCGACGGGAATCGAAACCAGATCGCCATGTTGAGAGGTGAAGGTCAAACTCCTCGACCACCGCGGCCCCTCTGTACAGCTGGGTCCACCATTGTTAGGGAACTGAAAATTTGCGTTTTCTTTTGGCCATAAACTAGAACTCAAAGTTCGTGTCACTTTCAGTGGCATACGAACGATATTCGACTGGGGGAGGGGTATATAAAGTGGGACGTAAGGAGATTTTCCCCCTCTGGACAACTTTAAATATCGGAGTTCAAAGCAGTGTCGTTTATAATTATATGCTCAATGAAAACTACTTAAGTACCAGTAAGTGTTATTAAATAATTTATACACAATCATTACCTATTGCAGGACGCTGGTCTGTAAGTATTAATTTAACAGGTTACATGCACTGTAAAGGGGGGTATGCATCCCTTGACAATTTCTATGCCGCTGGTCACTTTCGCAATTTGGCCTCGACTTGTATGATCCCTCATGGAGGCGCTGAGCAAATAATAAAGTAGCAACTAAATGCAGGTCCAATAATGTTGTATTAATGTGTCAGCGAGTAACCAATGAACAGCTTCTGTTTCCTTCAGTACACACATTCATGGAAACTAGTTTACAGGTCGATGAAAACGCGAGTATTTTCCCGTCTCTAACAAAGGTATACTTAGTCTGAGGATGTTAAATCTCAATAAGAAATTTATTAAATACAATAAGGTTACATAAGTGTAATACATAGATACAATGGAAAATCGCGACAATATTTAACATAGTCTCCAATTAACTGTAGTATTTCAATCGTGACACGTATGAACCGTTTTCTGGCAAATCACACACGTTCTGTGTTAAAACTGTACAGTTCTAATTGGGTCTGTTGAAGAGGGACACAGTGCTTCATATAAACGATAGCCAATATAGGTGCAAAACCTTCAGTGTTATACATAGCATGTTGGGGCCTAGCAAACTATAAACTTTTCCCGCGATTTGCCAGTGTCTGTAGCGATAAATAAACAAATTTTAAATGTACTGTGTTTCTAGCTAGGGATGGTGATTTATCACGGCAAAAATTGACTGTTTCCTAGGCTACAATGCAATGTGCTTATTTCCAACCTTATTTCTTTAGTTACTAGATAGGCCTTATTTGACTGGGCTGTGCTTATTCGGGTGCGCTACGACTGAACGTCTGTAATTCGTCTGTAAACAGCTACACCTCGACACACAACATCGTCCAGTCATAACAAGGCGTAGGACGCTATACTGATTTGCAAAATATGCTGGCAAAAAATATTCTTGCGATTTTTTGCCATATTCACGAACAGCTTCAGTAAAATTTGGCAGCTCCTCTTCTAATGTTTTGTAATGTGTCTCTCAGTGCCAAGACATTTTTAGTTCTAAAATGAACCTGAGATCTCCGTTTCACAATTTGTACTGTACAATCTTGTACTGCATTGTAACGCATATCACAAAATATTAACAGCTACCAGATAAGTAGTTGTCAAGTTTTACTAAAGTGGTACGAAACAGACTAGCCTATACCACGTCTCTATAACCACATATACCTCACTGCAGGTTACCATCTATCCCTGGTAATGTTGTAAAATAAGTAGCGAAATAGTGTGCCGCACACAACGTGAAAGAAAACCAAAATAATTTCTCAAAGATAAATTTTCCTTACTTGACAAGCATATAACAGAATTATATTTGCAAATATTTAAAATCATAATTCCACTTTATTACACCTCACAATCACGATATCGATTTTTATAATCTGTTGGATGATAAAATAAAAATTCACTCAACTGTACACAACTTTTATAACAACAAAACCGATCATTATTGGATCAAATTGACATTTATTTCAGTATAGAACATTAAAAGCCAGATTTTGATACTGATATATTTATACTATAAGATACTGTGTTTCATAAAATTAACATAAACTACTTAAATACACTATCTGAACAGCGAAAATTTCCTTTAAAAAATTCCTGCATGTTAATTTTCTTTGTATATGTAGAAACTTGATAAACTCTTCCATATAGTACTAAGAAGATAGCAGCCCTCAAAAAACACTGACGAACTCCGGCAAGTTATTCCTTATGAAAAATAAAGCGGAAAATATATAGGCCTAAAACATTTTGTACGTAACCTTTGAAAACGAAATTTTCAAACTTTGATTTTCCCACATACCGAACACTAATCGACGTAAACTGGCAAAACTGAAGATATTACTTCATGACAATAAGGTCGACAAACAAACAGTAAACGCCAGTTGATACATTTAACCCTTACGAAAGTAAAAGGGGTGGCCATCCTTAAAATGCTGAGAACTTTTTTAAAGTAAGAATAATCCAACATTTAAGTGAATTATTGGGTAATTTGAACTCAGTAATAAAAAAGTCCTCCTGTAGCGACTGTTTAGGACTCATAGTTTTCGTGCAAAATGCACGTAAAGTTTTGACGTGGTGACACAGAGCATAGAAGGGTAGGGGGACTGAGCCCCCTCCTTAACAGATGTTCCGCAATGTGGTTAGTTTTTTTTTTTTTTTTTTTAATAAAATGAATTGATAAGTTTCGTTATCAAAGCGGTTTCATGTGTCCAAATATGCCAGTGGCTACAAATTAATACACAGTATATATCCGTTCCCGTTCACATAAACATATATTTTTATCTTGCCCCCTCCCCCCCCCTTTTCTATCTATAAGATGGGCGCCCTTGAATGGAGATTAACTGTAAAATCACGAACCGTAACAGTTCACATAACCGTAACCAACACTTTGTTCCCGGCTGAATTATTATTATTTTTTTTTAATGTTAAACGTGCAAGTGAAATATCTGATCGGTACTATGCACGAGGTTAAACATTTGAACTGTTTGTGTATTCTGGCACTATTGAAAAGTGTAAGGAAGCCGATATTGTTTTCAGGCACTGTCCGGTATTGCCGATACCAATACTGATACTGCCTTGAGAAGGAAAAATAACATTATATTGAGGACGCAGGAAATTAAAAACTTAATTTTCAAAACACTTCGTTAAAGAAGACTCTAATTGTCTTAATTTTTATTGTTTAATTCCTACTTACGTTTAAGATAAATAAAAATCTACGAACAAACAAAAACGCTTAATACAATTGGAAAGCGAAAGAAAAACGACTACGGCCCATGTTTTGGCATCGCAATTATTTGGATTTCTTCCGGGTCGCAAGAATGCTGCCTTTAATGAAAGAAACCAACCAGCAATTATGAAATTCTTTGAGGGATTGCTTCCTGACATTGAAAAGATTTCAGTAAAAGGTGCTTCCGATCAAAGGTTGTCAACATTTTGAATAGGATGATGACCAAATAATACATGGTCCCCTTTTCTCTCGACCTCAACCGACTGCCAACAGTTCATGTTCAGTATCTCGTGAAGCCATCTCTCCATCTGCAATTAATGTACCATTCCACAGTCGGGCATCATACTATACAAATTTATCAATATTCACTAATCATTACCCTGCAAGCGGGGGTCACTTTCCTTTTCAGACAAACCCTTACTGACAGTTTCAATCTGGTGTTTCACTACGGAATTTACTAACGCAGTAACGTTTCTGATGATATTTTACGTTTCTGATATTTTTAGGTTTGTATTTTGTTTAATTTCTATTAAAATTGCACTTAAGACAAATGGGAAGCCCATGAATTTTTCTACATTGACTATACATGACTTTCAAATGTCTTAACGTCTTTAAAAATCTCAAAAATTGCCATTAAATTTTAGTAAACATTATGAAGCCACTAAAACCTTGCCATTGCGTAGTTATAGTTTTACATATAAGAATTTGTTTAAGTACCTATACGGGAACCAGGTTAAACACGAATTATGTTATGTACAGTAACTTACCTTATTTAAGAAACTAACCTCAGTGTTGTAAGAAGTCATTCTGCAGAAGAAATACTTTTCCTCAAATTTGTATTATATTTTCTGATCTTGTTTTCGATCAAGCTGAGCAAATAATCAAATGATGATGGTTTCATCCATGTATAATTATAGAAATTATTCTCAACTTCCTTCAATTAAAAAAAAAACACTATTCTTTCTGTCTGCAATTATTGGATGAAAACAAAACTCGCGTTTCTTCCTATATTCTTGTTCAAGTAACGGAAGGGTCAACGATATCCCTAAATCCATATCTTTCTCACTCGACGCCATGTTGGCTTCTAGAGATGTTTTGGTTTTGTTTTGTTGATTTCGAGTTTTGTCTGACGATATCACACAGCATCGGACACTTGTTCGAAAGAAGTTGTCTGAAAATCTTGTTCCAAACAAATAGTTTCGACCAGTGTGTAGGTGGCCTTAAGGTCGCTGTTGCACGTGGCCAACAAATAAATACACATCACTCTGCAGAATGGTAGCCGGCTTAAATGTGTTGAAATTACGTCATACTTGTAACATGTTATGACACTAAAAAGAACACTGCCTGACACCTTACTTGCCAAAATAACCTATCTTCTAACAACTTTACACACATGCCTGTTTTTCTTGGCAACTGATGTGGACGGTGAAAACTGGAAACACGTGCCAAGAAGAACCTTGTACATTAGGTTAGAAAGACAAAACACGGTTTCATAACCTATTGCAAGCCTAATTCAATAACTAAAGTTTCAAATTATTGTTTGTCCCGTCGATGCACAGAA
>PNEQ01135141.1:32970-44583 GCA_003012365.1 Medauroidea extradentata
TTTTTTTTTTTTTTTTTTTTTTTTTTTTTTCCGAAAATGGACTGCGATTCATAGTTGTCGAGAAAGAAGTGATGTCAAACTATACATTTTTTCCCCCATATATCCAGTGGAATTCCTTTTGTCACTTAAACATACTCAACTATTACCTCGCAATTACAATGTGTTCATTTTTCTTTTGTAACGATCGTCACCCAACTTCTCTTTCCTTGTATCATTTCTCTCTTGCTACAATAATACTCAGTGTTTTCCTGTACGATATTAACTTGCTACAAGCCGAAAGAGGACACCATAACCTCAAGGTATTCTAAAATGGACTAAACTAAGGAACAATATGCTTCATCTTTACAACAAGACAACAAAGTCCTTCAGAATTTGTTTCGCCAAAGGTAAGGAAAGTGGTATTTGCCTCTCGTCGACAGCGAAGTTATTAGAGACTGTTACACACAACTTGGTACAATGACAGGAGCTATGAAAGGAGGCGCCCGTGCCCTATATAGGCTATGTTAAGGGGGCGCCTCACCGACAATTTGTACAGTTTTAAAATATTGTTTTATCTGTACATTATATGGTTTGTTTTGTAGACATATATTGTGACTATTTCTTCCTACAACGGAAATTTTTTTAGCTTTTACAGTTTTTTTACAGTGGCATGTTAAGTCCAAATTTGCGTAAAACTGTTTTGTGCTTTAAAGGTAAAGGAAAACCAACGGACTTATCTAACTTGAAAAATGCACACACAATAACGATGCTCAGGTTACAAGGTCTCCTACACAAAAACCAAAAATAAAATGTTTCGTATTTTAAAAAAAACTTTTAAATTTATTTATATTTTAATTATATATTTTAGCAATATTTTTCAATACACTTTTTTTTTTTGTTTTTACATAGTATACCTTGTAGTCTACAACATCGTTATTCAGTTTGAATTTTTTCAGTTCGGTAAGTCGATTTTCCTTTAAAGCATAAAGCAGTTTTATGCTAATTTGGACTTTGACGTGCCATTATAAAAACTAAGCAAGCTAAGAAATTTTTACTACCGTAAACAACAGTCAATGTACATCTACAACATAAACCATATCTTGTACAAATATATATTTTTTTTTAAACAAAAATTTTTGGTCAAGCGCGATTTCGGGAAACCATCATGGTGGCCACACAAATCTGATTTTTAAATTCAAGAACATTTCCAGGATTTCAAGGACACAAACCCAATTTTCAAGAAAAGAACAACTGTACTTTCTACTACATGGATGTGATTAATAACTGTTACTAGGAATACCTTAAATTTTATGAAAAAAATTCCGTTAATGCAGTATTTTTGTGAAATATGACACACACAAAAAATGCTGTATTTAGACACCAAATTACTTCCGTGTAATATTTTTTCTTTTCCAATTTCTAAAAATGTATTAATCTCCTGAGGACTGGAAGTTGCGACACAGTCATGGTTCAATAATGCTAACACGGCAAATGTACAGTCAGACATACTAACTATACAATGTTTCAAAACGTGGTCCTGATGTTGCAGAAGATGAATAACATTTCATAATTTCCTTTTTGTATTAGGGCTTACTTGATGTTCAGTCCACTGCAATTTTTTTTTTGCAAATTGATTCTTTGTGAGGAATTAATAGAGATTTATACATGCCTACAGTAAAACAATTTTATTGCAAAACTTACATTTTGCCAATGAACACACAAGTGCACACACACACAAACTCTTTTCACTATCAAATACACACTGTCTCTCTCTTTCTTTCTCCTTTTTTCAAAGTGAAAATATGGGTACTGAACCATGACAGTTGGAAAAGGGTTACCCGACCAAATACATAGTATTTGAAACCCAAGATGCTGAAATATTACCCGCTTTGTGAATACAAATTATATCGATGTTATTATTAGCATGTTGTAAACGTTGGTTATGTTTCAGGTGCATATGACAAAACAAGATCAATCTTTATGCTTCAAGAGAAGAACATCTTGACGTGTATCAAAGGACAATTATTCAACTTTCAAACAAATAAAAAAAACTCAAAGACAAAAATATAAATTCAAGCATTTTAAGGACACGTCAAAATCAAGGACAATTCAAGCTTTTCATGAATTCAAGAACGTGTGGTCACCATGACTATGGACAAATGAGACCAGGATGACCGGAAACAGGAATCGAACACGGATCCTCCCGCATGCGAGTCCAACGTGTTACCACTGCCCAACCTCGTTCGGTTGGTAAAATTTAAATTCAACTGGCATTGAGACACGGGAAGAAAGTGCTGTTTTCAGCATTCAGAGGCGCGACATGTCTAGGATATGGCAGCGGAATTAACCACCTCGCTTCTAGAATTTCTGAGAAGAGGCGAAGACATATTCCAACTACAGTAGCACATATGTTCTAATCGTGCATTCAGTGGCACAGTAAAACGATTCCCTTGTCCTTTGTATTGACTTATAGAGCATCATGGTCGATTATATTCGAGCTCAGTAGCGAAGTTCTCATAGTAAAAGGTTCTAGTTTTGCGGGCGCTGACATAGTGGTCAGCTGTGAACGCATTGTGCACTTAACGTTGAAATTAAAGAATATTATCTGATTTTCTAGTGGTGTTCCACATATTCAATATTTTTAACTGCTCCATCCAGAATCTGTTAAAATCACTGAAATATTAGTGAATATTTTCTGATTTAGAGTGTATTATCCACGCAGTTGGGGCGTTTACACGAGCACATAGATAATTGAAAACAGTGGGTAAGTCCAATACTTCAATGAAATAAAGGAGGGGACTGAGCTGTTTAATAGAGCAACGTAGCAAGTAACGAAATGTGTGGTTAGTTTTAGCTATATTTATTGTAAACATTCCTAGGTGTGGTATTATACAGCTGTGTTAGTGTCTCTGGTGTACATTGAAACTTGATTTTTTAAGCACTGCAGTAGAATTAAATCAAGGAATTGTGTTTACTTGCCAATTTTACACAATTGTTTATGACATGAACACATATGTTATAATTACGACTGCCGCCTGGCTGGCGATCGAACTGCAATCAACGTGTTCGAACTTACGCTTTTACTCAGACGCTAGTAAACGTGCGTCCACAATGCTCATCTACGACAAGGAAACACACGTAGACTCCTTGTGAATATGACAGCACGCACATGAAGCACTTTAACACTCAAACTTGACTAAAATAGGCTTATTTAGATTATTACTGTTTCTCATAATTTCTGTTCCGGAAATTCATTCGAAATTGAAGTCTACAACTTGCAACTGAACTTTGCTACAATGACTAGTTAGATAAAATGATAGACTCACCGCATAAAGTCGCACAGTTAAAAACCAACTGACTTACTCGAATGACATAATTTGTACTTGCATTAGATAGTATTGGTAATGTGCTAAAATATTTAAAACCACACAACTAAGGCCCTTCGTATTTTTTAAAAAATGGCCACTTATAAATAAAACTATCGTTATTTTCAGAACTTTTTTTAAAAATACAAAGGAATTGCATTGTGTTATTTTCAATATTTTAGCACATGACCCATGCTATCTACTTTCAATGTATATTATGTCATTCGTATAAGTTGGTTTTGTTATTAGCGTGTTCCTGTAACTTGCAAATTTTGACTTTGACCTGCCACTATGGGAAGACTATGAGAGCTAAAAAAATTTCACGAGTGGAAAATGTAGTCAAAAGTAACGTCTGTAAAACTAACACAACGTCTTACAAATATAAAATTATGTGTTTTTGCCACGTGAACACCTTTAAGGGCGTTCTATAGGGCAATAAAACCATAATTTTGTATTTGTATAGTGTTTGTTTTGAATTCGTTACTTAAGAGTACATTTTTCTCTTACAAAAAAAATTATCTCAGCCAGTTTTCCCATAATGGCATTTCAAATATAATTTACATGTTTTTATTTCATACACCACTCTCTTTCCCCCCCCCCCCCCCCACACACACACACACACACACACACACACACACACACACACACCCCCCCCGAAAACCTATTAATATAATGAAATTAAATAATTCACTGTGAAAGTACTAGTCGCAGGCTACGGTTTTAAGTACCTACATAAAAACCCACTCAAAAAATTTTAAAATTCTGATACTAGGAATTTTCTGCTACTTTTAGAAAAATTTTAAATACAAATTTAGTTTTAATTGGGTATTTGTATACTTAAAGTACTAAACCGTTACTGTTACATGTACTTTCACTGTGAATTATTTCGTTCCATTATGGTGATTGGTTTTCTGGGGATGTATGACGTAAAAATACGCAACTTTTGACTTTGAAATGCTACTGTGCAAAAATGGCTGAGCTAATTTTTTGTAAGAGAAATATGTACTCCCAAGTAATGTCTACAAAACTAACACTGTTTCATAGAAATATGAAATAACGTTTTCCCTCTTGAACATTGTTAAGCCTGTTTCCTTACTAGGTTCACGGTGCCAAATGTTACTATTAGAATATTAGAAAACTACAAATTTCCCGTTTTCTTTTGGACAGAAACTAGAACTTAAAACAGCTGTAAGTTACGTCGTAAAAATTGGGCCTTGAATTTGACCCCGCATGAAACGCATTGTGTAAATACTAAAGTAGCAACTAAATGCATGTCCAATCATGTTGTATACTACGTCAGCGACGAGCCAATGAGCAGCTGTTTGCTTCGCTAAACAGATATTCTTGGCGACTAGCCTACAGGTCAGTGAAGTCGCGAATGTTCCCAGTCTCTAATTGTGAATAAACAAAATACCATTTTATTCTCAGTTGCAGGAGAAAACATGGAAGAAAGAGATGCTTATCAGCTCTTAAGGCCATGATCCGCCATTTCTACTGCTTTTACGGCAAATATTTGTTTTATTCTACCAAAAAACTGCTGAACAGTTTTAATTTAAAAAACTGCGTATACTAGATAACGTAGTAAAAAAAAACATTTTTAACCAAACCGTGCAGTAGTTTTTTTGATATCTGATCTCGTCCAGCACGATTCCCACATACGAAAATCAGGGGACCGACCCCGTCGAGAATCGAATCTGGATCGCCTTGGTGGGCGGCGGATGGTCTGACCATTCGGCCACCGCCGCCCCCCTCTGCTACAAAAAATAGACGACACTAATCAGCCTCCCACCAAGGCGATCCAGGTCCGATTCTCGACGGGGTCGGTCTCCGGATTTTCGTATGTGGGAATCGTGCTGGACGATGCCGTTGGTCGGCAGGTTTTCTCAGAAACGCTTCCCCCGCCCTTTCATTCCAGCGCTACTCCATACTCACGTCATGTCACCCCTCACCAGCGCTAAAGACCTCGATGTTAAGCGCTGACCAAAATCTCTCACACTTATTACCACAGAATGGGATATAAGTAAACAGACGACACAACGAAGAAAACTCAAGACGAAAATAGCGGGCTAACTTGGTTTTCGGCGACGTCAGCTGGCTATGTCTCAACCGCTTCAATTTATATATAAAAAAAGTATTCTCTGAATATTTAGCCCGACCTAAGTTCCTCAGTTGTACGCATGCCAGCAGGATACAAGGGATCTGTCGTGCAGAAAACACTGCGCAAGAAATTTAGTTAAAAATAAAATCAGCAACCAATTAAGAACATTGCGTTACGTCTGTGATCATTGTGTTCTTTGGGATTCGCAATTAATGAAAAGGTAATAAGTGCCCGCCTTCTTGTCTACTTTGCGCTCATCAAGTCGTCTATTATCAGCCAGCCTTTTGTCCTGTGTCCTAATGATCCTAAGACAGCGTATTTAATTGAAAAAACCTTCCTTTGAGCGGCACGGCACGATTGGTAGACTGGACAGGTCTCGCAGTCTGCTAGCAGTAATACAAGGCTTTCATACACTAACTTAGGTGTTAAATGCCACTACGTGTGTGAAGTATACTTAAAAGATGTTGGCAGCAAAGTGAAGACATGTTCTGTTATGTGTGACAGAACAAACTGAAGTGTCTTGCTGGACACATACGCTATTGCTAGCAAATGTTTGCGTCGCAGAAACCCACGGTTACATAACAGGACCAAGCATAACATACAACTAATTTCGTAACTGGTATACAGGGTGTCCAGAAACGACCGTGTAATAGAACACCACGCGAATCCTGGGCTGAACTGGAGACGAAATGTTAGTGGCACAATGTGGCAACACTGAACAGAGAAAGTCCCCTTTTTGCGATCCACGTCCAGGCGTAATTTTATGTATGTTACGCCTAATAAACGTAAAATCATTTTTTGGACTACTCGGGATTTGAACTCACTCCCATATTATGGTCAGAACAGTGGTAGTGACATATATGTGCAACGCAAGAGATATGTTGCCACATTGTGCACGCAAAATGTCATCGTACAGTATTTTGACACTAACATTTTTGTCTCCAAAGCCGGCGTTAGCATGGAAACAAAAAAATGCAACAATGAAACACGAAGACTAGGACAACGACACAAATTAACACAGCGATAGGAAGGAATGATTGTAGACAAGAACACAACGAATATAACACAGACGATAATAGTAGGCTTCATTCAACAACAGATGCGACGTTTCGGAAAACGAACAGAGCAGTTGTGGAGACGAGAGCTATTCCTTGTACGTACAAGTTTCCCTCCAGTCAGTTTCTTCAAACCACAAACTTTCTTCTCCCTCATTTTTTTTTGTGGCAAACGCAAGTCGACTGTGATGTCAGCAAGATGGTTGAATAAAAGAGCAACGGGTGATTCAGTTATTTCATGAAAATACATATTTACACAGTGTCTGATTGAAATAGATTTAAATTACTATATAACTGTGGACATATAAAGTTATTGTGAATTAACCGAATCGTGCGCGAACATTCCGACTATTTTCACGACAGCCATTTACGCACTAACATATTTGCCGTCTATACACTACACTATAATACACATCATTTCTTCCTTCTTAACTTGTTACTTTACAGTCATTTCGTTTCCCGGGTGCCGTTTGATTCTACTTGAATTTCCCAAGTTTGTTGTCCAATGCTGCTGCTGTTGCAGCTGGTTTTGCTAATGCTGCAGTTGAATTTGGTGATGCCACTACGACGTTTATTGTAAAAAAACGCACAAATGTAAATCTACATTTCATTACATTTTTTCTGAAAATAAACATACACGATTCAATTTAACGATTTTCAATATTTTAGTCGTTTTACATAATATCAGAGGAACTATTTCTGCATCGTCATCGCCAACCTTCCTACAACTATCGTATTACAAACGTGTCTGTCAACTTAGTTTTTTTTTTTTTAATAAATATTAAAAGCTATGTTTACGTTTGGCGACGCGTAATAATGAATAATAGCATAAAAAACATTTTTCTCGTCAAATTGATTTCTTAATTGCTAAAATTGTTGGACTCTACTAACGGAAGTATTCCTAGTGATCTTTTTCAACTGTTCGTTTCTAAAGGTAGGGGCCGCGGTAGCCGAATGGTTCTCCAGCAGTGGTCTAAGAACAGACAGTGCCTCCAGCTGTTATACCCTAACCTTCGTCAGAGACGTCCCGGTTTGTAACCACGAGACCATAAACACAAAGAAGAGATTTGTGCAGTTGATGGACGAGAGCTGTGACCCTGTAGTGTTCCTGTATCTTCTGGCTTGATGTTGCTGTTGGCAAAACCTTAAAACCGGTTTTAAAAAAAGATAATCTACAAATAAAGCACTGAACGTCAATAAACAGTTAAATGTGCGACAATAATTACTAAAAACTTTATTTTTTCAGCAAGTAAAATTTCCAATAAACAAAAATGTTTATGTACGTATTTTTGTTTGAAGTTTAAGTATTATTAACGCGTGAGTAAGGCGCGTATGAGCAGTAATGTGCCGACAAGATAGTGAAGAATACATCTACAACTATTCGTATATTTCAATAGCCATAGTCAGTGTTCTATTGTTAATGTAATTCTCAATGTCTGCTCGTTTGCACTACTTTTTTTTAAATAATATTGGCATATAAAAATACGCGTTGATGTAGAAAATCTTTAGATTATAAGTTTTTACAGATTTTCTTCAGAATTTAACAAATTACTGATTTTTTTAATACCACCTGATAACACTGGTTACAACTGCTGAATAAGATGTGAGTTTGTTTTTGTCAACCTTTACATACAAGTGAATTTCTAAGCAAATGATTATGTTCTTGAGAGGACGAGATTGCATTTGGTTATAGAAGGATTTTGGTATTATTGTTGTGTAATTTTTTTCCTCGAATTTCTTTTGCTTTAAAAGCAACTAAATACTTAAAGTTTAAATAGTTATAATTTCTATGTATAAATTCATTGGCTTTACTTAAGGGCGTCCAAGTGACGAAACATCGTAATTATATATTTGTATGAAATAGTGTTAGTTTTGTAGACGTTAGTTGTGAGAAAATTTTCCTTTTTACGAAAGTAGAATTTGCTCAGCCATTTTTTCATAATGGCAATTCAAAACCAAAATTTGCACGATTTTTGTTCTTATAAGCAGCAAAAACCAACAGACATAATGAAATGAAAAAAATTCAGTCAAACTACATGTCACAGACCACTGCTTGATATGTTTTAAAATCGATTACAAAATACTTCTGTAATTTTAAAAAATCGACAAAAGAGTCAAAAATAAAAAATTGCTTTTTTAATACAAAAATATTTAGTAATTGATTTTGTTAAAACACGTCAAGCAGTAGCCCGTGGCATGTAGTTTCAGTGTAAATATTTCATTTCATTACGTTTTCATTACGGGAAAACTGGCCGAGATGAATTTGTTTTGTAAGAGGAAAATGTATTCCTAAGTAACGTCTAGTTTTCGGGATTAGTTTTGTTTTACGTTGTTGCGTAAATGACTAAATAATTATAGTTTTGAATATATATCTCTCAATACAATAAACTTTTGTGTACTCTTGTGAAAAAAGTTTATTGTATTGACAGATTTTTTTTGTTTAATTCTTGAGAATACTTTCTGGATTAAGCTGTACGAAAATAATATTTTCTGATTAATATATACTTATTCAAAACTATAATTATTTATTCATTTACGCAACAACGTCTATCTCGTTACTACTATTTGATTTTTTTTATACAGCCTCGCGTATAATCTCCAACCCAGAGAGCCTAGTGGCCTGACGCGATTATTTGAATGCAGCAATAATCGTGTGCGGGGGTGAAGATTATCTCTGTGGCTGGGTTAGTTATGAAATGGACGCATAAATTTCGCTCGCTGGCAAATCGTTTTGTAAACCGAGCAATCATGATATCCTGTCAAGTAATTAATGTAGGGAAGTCACGGATATTGTAGAAGAAACCCGACGATTTCGAATTAATGCATTATTTTGGTGTACAAGAATTGACGTCTCGTCGAAGACGACGCCATGAAGCACGTAAGTCATCATGAGTACAGGTCTTTCATTCTAAATTATGTTTGCAGACAAACTTTCGCTTCGAAGCACGTCACTGTCTAAAATGATTTGAAATTAAGTTGCAGGAATTTGTTTAAAACGTTCGCTATGTTCCTTATTTCGCCAGAATCAGACTTTTCTTTATTTTTCCATTTCCTATTAGAAGGGCTTGTACGCTAATCTCAGCAGACCTGAGTTACGAACTTCATTTCTACCGCAATTTAATTAAATTTGTGCTAGTCGAAGGTATGATAGTAACTTTCTCAAAGTTTTCCATAGTCTTTCCAACTCGGGATAGATAATTAAAGCTGCGGTGAATGTGTTCCATTCCAACAGTTGAGAGTAATCTGATATTCTTCGTAGTCAAGCTGGTTAAATCTTTTCTCGATCTAACCTATCAGAAGATCTCATATTTCAAAAAATGAAACTTGCAACAGGTCTGTGGCTGATGGAAATTGATGAGGAGCAGCACTAGTAGATTCGTCATAGAAATATTGTTTTGGCTATCGTCTGTGTCTTGGAAGTTTTGGTTCTTACCATTACGAAATACCTTGAATCACTCTACAAGATATTGCTTCACGACCTCCAGCAGACACCTTTGGGTCAAGTAAAACACGACTAAAGTTCACATGGCGTGAACACATCTCTGCAGATAAGGAAACAAATATACTTCATCCTTTGTGAACTGGTCTAGACAACCTCGCGCACTGCTTGATGTCTCTTCTTTATATTCAGCTATGTTTGAAAATATTGCTAGTACTGAACTGTAGGTGGGTGCCACTTGTGGAAGCAACTCGAGAGTCTATCTTCCAGGACAGAGGGTGAGTGAGATATTTTGGTCAGCGCTTAACATCGAGGTCTTTAGCGCTGGTGAAGGGTGACGTGATGTCAGTATGGATCAGAGCCAGAATGAAATGGCGGGGGAAACGGGAATTCCCCGAGAAAACCCGCCAGCCAGCGGCATCGTCCGGCAAAATTTCCACATGCGAAAATCCGGGGACCGACCCGGCCGGGAATCGAACCCGGATCGCCTTGGTGGGAGGCGAATGGTCTGACCATTCGACCACCGCGGACCCCTAAGACAGAGAAGACGAACACCAATAACACATTTTCTTCATTGACAAGACATATTTATGTAACTGTGCTTCCTCTTTGAAGGTGGTGAGGTGAGATAAGTTGAAAGCGTTTTACAGCCCTAACAACGAGGCTTCTCATGCGCCTAAAGACAGGAACAGATACCAGTTCCCGAAACGTCGTATCTGTGGTCTTGAAAAGCCTACTATTTTCCATCTGTTTTTGTCTGTGTTGTGTATTGTCTGTGTTCACATCTATTCGTCTCTCTCGTTATTTGTGTTGTCATCGTTCATTAATTTGGTGCTTTTTCTCGCGCCCCACTTTTGTTGGTTTTTAGTTATTTTTTCGTCTGTCTTTTGTTTTTTTTGTGTCATTCTTCTCCAGTCGATTATATTCCACTTGGGAATTAATGTTGTGTTGTTTATATATGTTCTTGTCCTTGTGCGTTCTTTGGGATATGACTAAATTCCTTTCAGGAATTATTTGTATGTTTTATGTCTGTCGACTACAGCTTACTGGCTTTTCCTTTATTTTATGTTTAATTGTGGGATTTTCTACAATACGGCAACGTTCGCCCGTAATGGCGTATGTCAAAAAAACCTTTATGTTCATCAATTATGTGTCAGAACGATTCTTCAGTCGTTGACAAAGTGGAATACAAACCAAGGAACGACTCCTCTGGTTTTAGACGTTTCACGATTCTAATATTAATTGATACTAACTCAACTGCTGTTACATCGGCCGTTTCATCAACAATCAAACTAAATTCACCACATAGCATATACATCACTTGCTACTGAGCGAAGAACATTGTGTGCAATGCATATTGTTGCGAAATATTATTTTGAAGCGAAGCATAAGCATGAAAAAATATCTCACAATAAATTATTTACATTTTTTAATGTACTTGTAATGCATCTGTGTGATAAATATCAAAATAAGAATATTTCAAGACGTATTAGAGTTTCAATACTTACTTTAACTTAAATTTCCTCATTTCCCAATTAATTGTTTATTAAATTTCTTAAATGAAACACTATATTAAAGTGTGCTCAACAGAAAACTTTTTCTTTTATTTATGCTTCAAGTTTTAATATAATATAGGATACTCAATTTCTAATATACTGTTATTGCTTTTGTGAACAT
>PNEQ01135141.1:44683-100803 GCA_003012365.1 Medauroidea extradentata
CCCCCAACTTATCTGCAGTACAACACAAGCAGAGCAGAAGGAAAGAAGCCTCACAAAAAACCTCATTTGATATTAATTTTAATGAAAGCACGAACATCACTGTTCAACAAGTGCATTTTCTCGCAAACGAAAGAAACAAAACCAGATTTATACAACTACCCAGTGACAAAATGACAGGAACAGGAGTAGAAGCAGTAGTACTTAGAAGGAATGCTGATGGCACTATAGTGAGATGTGGGTTAGAGAAAGCTGCCATGCACCCCATCGTCACGATAATAGGGGATGATGTCGACTTTATTGTCTTACTTATTGCTTATGCACGATCAGGAAGCAACACACATTTCATGAAGCCTCAACAACAACAGAAAAGTTCGCACAGGCTGGTGAGAAGATGTTTTTAGAAATGTACCAAGCTACTGCAGATCGGCAAGATCTGAAAAAACTTCGGTATGCGGCATTCCTAAATGCATCAACGAAGCCAAAACCAGGTCTCGCCTCACTGCCATCAACCACAGCCCACAACAGTAGAGTTTATTTACAGGTACATATATTAATTTCAATTTCATTAACTTAATGTTTTATATGATGCTCTTTACAACACTGTTTCTTGATACTTACTGCGGTTACTTACAGATGCAGCAATGGCTGGACAACCCCTTACCTCCCATGGAGTGGGGATGGAATTGAGGTTCACCCCAGTGACAACAAAAGACACAGTAGCACCTGAAGCAATACTGAACAACATGTTTTGCCGATGTTTTTCTGGGTGTGGGGGGCTATGTGGATGCCGGAAAGTAGGCATTCCATGCTCCATGGTGTGTGACGTGCCATGGTTCATGTACGAATGGTACACCGATCCGATCTGCAAGATGACGATGATGACTCGATTGTCAATTTTTGAAATGCACACATTCAAGACGAGTTTTCTTAATCATAAGTGTAGTTTTTCTGTTAGTTCTAAGTTAATTTAATAATAAACATGAATTTTATACCATTAAAACACATTTCAACAAAACGCGATTTTTCCAGCCCCTGTATCTCGCAAACTATTCACCCTACAGAAAAACTAGACAGACCTTTCTTGTAGCAAATTTTATTTACTTTAATTTTTAACTTGAAGACATTTTCGCTAGAAGCCGCGGTTATCGAGTTATTACAGAAAATCTTAAAAAGGCCCTTTAAATGTCTCCCCCCCTTACCAAAACGCCTTCATACCCAACCGGTCAGAACTTTTGGTATGCTGTTCATGACACTTCCCCCTACCACTGTGCAAAAATTTGTGACTACGCGAATTTTGTTTCCTATTTTTCCTTCGTTGACTGGACTATAAGAGCAACGTTTGAAACTAGTTTTTGTTAATGAGACACAGGAAAAAATTTAGTAGAAACTTGTTTGCTTCAATGCTGATGATTTGTGAATGCTATCGAAGTGGAGAACTCATTTCTCATGCTTTGCTCATTTTTCTTAGGCTTATTTTTTATTAGAAAAAAAATAGACACTATGAATGCTGCTCTAACCTTTACTTTGTGTAAATTATTTTGCAAGCTTTGCTGTATGTGAAATACAGGTGAAGCGAAGCCAGAAAAAATTACACTACCAAGTTTTAAAATAGTATTTCTTAATTTTTAACTATCATTGGTTGATGGGGCTTTAAACCAGCATTTTCTAAGAGTTTTCTTTATTGTATAAAGAATGCATGCAGAGTTTACAAATATTTTAATTTCCTTAAAAATAGTATTTTCTAAAAAATTATGTTGTATTGCATTTAGTTGGAACGCCCCTGAAACCAGTTAAATTTTATTTAGTTTTATTTGTTGTGCACTGTTAGGATACCCTTCCATATGTTTATTTATGCTAAGAGTAATTTTTAATGTTCGTTTATTTGGTTTCTAAGGCATTCTTTTGAAAGTACGTATAGTTTTGCCTTAAGGGCTCAGCACAATAAATTCATTTGTTTTTATCTCTTTGGTTACAAGAATAGGGATTTTAGAAGTTTTTTAAGTCAGTTCTTGGTCCTTCTTTAAAATTGACAGCAACGTCCAGGAAATTGTAGACTTCAAGACCAGCTTAACATAGTCTATCTTAGCAATAAAATGGACCAAGTTGCAGAGATTGTGGTAGGGAGCGAGGACCATCTGCAAGAGGCCCCAATCAGGCGCTCAAGTAGATAATTTTAGTGCTGAGCTGCCAGTTTTGCTGCACGAGGGACGTGGCTTCTCTAGCGCATGTCTGACGCCATCCACATCTCCCATCTGATTCTAGAAGAGTACTGTAAGCTGTGAAATTTTTTTTATGCATCAGCGTAACTCGACCAGGAATTCATTTTTTTTTATATTTAATCTTCTAGTCAAGTCTGATAACCCAGTGGTCGTTTTCCAAGAGTTTCGTGAACTGCCGACTTAAATTGTAATCCGAAGAAACTTTTTTTTAAGGCTTAATTTTGTGTTGCGTTTTAATTTTCAATTAATTAGCAACAAATTTGGACGTTTCCACTACTCCCTTAAACTTGATTAATTTACTTTTTTTTGTAAGGAAGGGTGTAGGATGTTACACTTTTTTTGGCACTTTAAGTCTTTTAAGTAACTTCAATTAAATTAAGAAACTTTCAACCAGTTGCTGATTTATTCCAGTAAGTTTTTTTAAATTTAGTCTAGTTGGCTTCGTTTTGTAGTGCAACATTGCGATGTATTCTAAAGTTTCCAAGGCACCCATTATATATTTATTTTACTATCATAATTTATTTATGATAAATCGTTGTTTTCTGTTTTATGTGTTAAATGCTTGTTCGTATATTTCAGACCTTTCAATGTGTAGGGTGCATGCACACCAAGTGCATAGATTCGATAACCAAAAAAAATATACACATTCTGCTGCAAACTTATGCCTTGGCTTCATTAATGTCAGCCTCTCCAAAACATCACTTACCCTCCTCCAATGTTTCTCCAGATTGTATAGATTATTAAACTTCTGAAGTTGTTTCATCTAACGAGAGCTGCAAATATGCTTCCTACAGGTCCAACTTGGTAAATATTGTTCCACCCTTCAGGTTTGCGAACGCTTCATTGATCGTAAGCACTGAATAAAGGCTCGTGTTACAGTGTTAACAATACATTTGTAATCCCTACAAATGTGGACGGTTCCACCAGACTTGTGGAGTGGTACAATAAAAGTGGCCCATGCAAAGAATGTCACAGGTACTGAAACACCTCTATCCACTATCCATAACACAAAGGCCACGGAATACCCTTCCTGAACATGGGCTTTACATCTTCTTGTAGTTCCATTGTGACTGGGGGTCCTATATACTGGCCAAACTTTGAAGTGTCGAATACCGTTTTACATAATTTCATCCTCATCTGTAACTGCATACACTACCTGATGCCTGGTTCTAGCCAGTTCCTGCCGAGCAAACTTGATCCCTGACCGTCTACCACTAAGAGGGGTGAAATAGCTGCTGTTTTCCTGGTTTTTGCTTCTGTTTTTCACTTCTGTTTCTAAGAAAACTAATACCTTTAGCTTTTCTTGAGACCAGGTCTAAATCACTAACCTCACTCCTGTAATGGTGGTTGCTCTGGCTACAGCTGCTTGAAAGTTTCCCTACTAATGATTGTATGACCAGCTCCAGCATCCACTTCCAGATGTTTTGTATATACAGGTGATACACCCACGCCCTCTGGCTCCCGATGTTCTGCATCTTACTTTTCACTCCCCAACGATCCTTGGGATTTCTCATTTTCCTTCATGGCCCCTTTCCTTTTAGTAATACATGACCATTCCAAATGGCATGGCTTAGAGTATACATTGCACTCTGTCCGGCGATGTGTACACTGTTCTGGTTGATGTTCCCCCAATACTTCTTCAGCAGGCTCTTTCATCCTGTGCGTATTTAACTTTCTCTGGTCCAAAGAATGATTGTGCCACCATTTTGTGTCCACCCAAGGACAACTCATTAATAGGTTCTGCCACTTTTTCCACCCTACTACGAATGTCATTCGCATTATGGCCAATAGTTTAATGCTACTGTGGTGTGGCCATACCCAATGCTTCATTGAGAGATAATTTTGGTTTTGCCAACAATGCATGCTGTAATAACTTATCTTGCACTAACAAACAAGACGATCCTGACGCATCATTTCCAGGTCTACAAAGTTGCAATGTGACAATTGCCGCAGCTCAACAACAAAATGATCAATCGGCTTCCCTTCACCTTGATCCCTCTTATGGAATTTGAAAGTTCAACTATTTCACTGGGCTGACAAAGTGATTTGACAGAAATTCCAACACCTCGGTCAGCGGTACTTCCAGAGTTGACTTCAGTGTTATTAGTCAAGTCACTAAATTGAATACTTCAGCTCCACATAATGTATAGAATATTGCTTGTTTTTTGTCTTCCTTTGTGATTTTATTTGCAACTAATATAATTTTTGTCCGCTCAGACTATGTCTTCCATGTATTCCAGCCCGGAACAAATTCACCAAACAAGGAAAAGGGCTACTAAGTCAAATATGATCACTGTAAACTGTCACAAATTCTTCATTAACACACAAATTTCCAATTTTCTTGTCACCAATATTACGTATTAACCAGATCGTGCCCTAACATCCCGACTATTTCTACGACAGCCACTATGCAATAACTCCACATCCTCGATGTGTCCAACCTTGACTTCTTAACAATGTTAATTGTGTCAACCTAGCACGGTTTACAACATATTCACAGTCTACAATAATATACAACAAAAGTATTGAAAACTATACAGCTATCTTTTGTTCAAAGTGAAAACATGTAAGTTCGCTTTTTAATGACATACGCACAATTTTAAGGTTTTACAGACTGTTTTCTGCCCACTTTGCGATGGAAAAAGTAAGCTAACAAGATCACCTACCTCTCTCAATGTGCTTGCGTGTTTTGTTCCACCCCCTCCCTAAACACTTTTTAAAAAGGGGACCAAATTGAAACATACTATATACACATAGTGAACTTAGGCTACATGTTTTTAATTTACACAAGAGATTACCATATACTTTTTAAAACATTAATATTTACAATTACAATTGATGATTTTAATGTATGTTACTACATTTTAAATTATTTCAAGTTCTAAAGAAATTCAAATGTAACAGACTATGTTTTATGTGATAAAAGTTTGTGATTTTGTTACAGTTGTTAATAATAACTGCCAATCTCTACGTACAAAAGAGAACCCTGAATGATTGAATGACTGACATTAAACTGCAGCTCAAACTGCTAGACCTAGAAATGTGAAATTATTTGTGTGAGTTCCCTTTAGGACGTAGGCAAGCACAAGAAGGGATTTTTCGAAATGCATCCCCTAGGGGGTGAAAAAGGGTGTAATGTGTTGCATAACAATCGTCAACATAGCTAGAACCCGACGGCCTATCGTGTAACTTTTACTTCAATGGATAAACAATAAAAAAGCATACTAGCCAATTTAAGGGTTTTTTGAAATTCAACCATAAAGGTAAAAGACCTGAACTGTGTTTTCTATTAATTATCAATATCTATTTAACCTTCCGGGATACAGAGTTACTTATTACTTCAAAATGATGCTGATGTGAATACCCAAATAGCAGTTTTCCGATTTTTCGAAATTCAACTCCCAAAGAGTAAAATGAGGCAAAATGTGTTTTTTTATTAATAGTTTGGTCTATCGCAATGGTTTTTACTTCAAATAAATACGTATACAAATATAATCAGGGCTTCAAGACATTTCTAAAGTGTTTAATTCAGGGAGTGAAAAGACATTATATATGTTTTCGATTATTCTTCCATAACTATCGAACCAATAGAGAAACCGAAGTGTTATTTGCTTCAGAATGATGTTTATGTAAAGACCGAAAATAAACTTCAGGAAATTTTCCGAATTAAACTCCAAAGATGTAAAAAAAAAAAAAAAAAAAAGGTAAAATATGTTTTTGATTTGTGATCGATATATATCGATCCCACTGAATTCTTAGATATGGGTGTAATTTTTGCTTAAGATTAATGCTTACTTAAATTCTTGAAATGTACTTTATTGATTTTTGAAATCTGACACCTATGCACTTTATGGCCGAGCTACTAATCTGGGGTACAAGGAGGTACTTCAGTTGAATAAAGATACGCTCTTACGAATAATAAACGCGGGCAATGCCGCGGGCTGTCTGCTAGCTTATATAATATAAAGTATAGTTTGTTTGTCTTCTATTATTCGGTTCTATACCAGTCATCCGATTGCAATGAAATTTCTTCAAAAAAATTGGGGGGAAGGGAGTGGTAGGAAGGCAAAAAGAGGTTGAGGGAAAGAAATAAGGATACCAAAAAATTTAGTTAGCAAATAAACTTTTGTCAGTTGTGTTTGCGCCCGCGAAGGTTTCTACCAACTTGGAGAGGGCAGGGGGCAAACGGTGTAGAGGGGCAGAACAGGACACACAATTTTGGTGAGTTGTGAGAGCATACGCGAAGTTTTCAGACGAAAAAAAATTTTAATTTTTGGAGGGAGGGAGTCAAAATGGTGTGTAGGGGCAGAAAGGCACCCAAAAAATTTTAATTTTATGAAAAAAAAAAAAAAAAAAATGTTGGTAAGTTGTATACATGTCCGCGAAGGTTTCTACCAAAATAACTTTGGGGGAGGGAAAATGCAAAACGGGGTAGAGACAGGATGGGGTTCCAAAAAAATTGATTTCTAAAACCCACATTAATTAACCTTAACATAATTTTGTCCCATTTAGCACTTTTCAAATCTATTTGTTTCACAAATATTTTCATATTAAATTGAAAACCCCACAAATAAAATTGCGAGAACCCGCCAGTTGTTCTATAAAAACAATCAGCCAGTGTAATCTTCACATGTTATAGCCTCGCACAGGGTGGCAAATAAAAATTGGTTATGCATCTGATACCATTTCAAGATATGGAGAGAAAAGCTGTTTAGGAATACGGTCGTGACTTGACTTGTTCATACATTCACAATGGTGACAATTTGAACATTCAAATTACATGAAGAACAATTTTTCGTAATTAGTATATCAAACACAACACACAACTGTTATTACTCAGTAAGGTTACTTGACTATTATGTTTTTTTTTTTATCATTCCATTTTTGTAATTTTAGAATATCGGCTATTTGAACACTGTTTTGACTATACGAGAGATTCAATGAATCATTTCTTGAAATTTCATCGAACATGGTACCTACCTACACATGTAGTTTTTAGTAGTGTCTTGAATTTGTGAATTTTATTCATGTTGTGTTCACATCTCTACAACAGCAGCAATTAGAACACCATGTTATAACATAATATACAAAAAGTTAAACTTCCTTTTATTTTATTAAATTCAATACACATATAATACTTAGTACAGCGACTGGACTGTTTTTGTCTTTTATTAATGTGGTGTTTATATCATCGAAATGGTACTCATTTGGACATTTCTTTGTCACATGAAGTATCTGAAGGAACCCCTTTTTCAATATCGCCAAATTCGATACAAATGAAGTAATTAAGTACAGTGTACAGCAACTGGAAATGTATGTATTTTGTTGGTATCATACTCACATTTTAATACAGGATGTTTCCAGATGGAGTGTGTAAATTTCACACAGTGAAAGCTTATTAAACATTAAGTCAAAAACGTGTTTCCTATGTTTCCGTAAAATGACTTTCAGTAGGAGTAATGCTACCTAAAAGTTAACATCAAAATTCCATTTTTTTGAATAAAATCAAAAACCAATAGGTCTTTCATTATTTCGACACTATTCTGATTGTGAATTTGTAGCGTCAAGTGGCATTTTATTTTATATTTAAATAAATTACATTTTGTAGTCAATTTTCTGGTTAACATTCGTTCCTTTAGTTTAGTTTACGAAAAAGTTTAACATACTTTTGACTGGTATAATTACCCTTTGACTACTTTACTACGGAAGTAATACGTGAAACAAATTTTCTAAATTATATCAAATGATGTACACCATTAGTAGGCCTACTAAGTGCACAAACATATAAAGTTATTTGTTGATTCTGTGTTCACTATAATGCACATCCTTTAATTTCAATGATTTTATGACATTAATAAATTATTATTTTTTATACATAATTTCTGAACAATAGAGCCAATTGTAAAGGGAACTTAAGTTTAGAAGCTTTAATGGCCAAACTTAGATTTAAAGGGGTTCTCTAATGTGGAAGATAGCATGACATGAATAAATAAGAAATAATGTTATATATTTATATGTTGTTGACATAATGGTACCAGCTCACTCCTCTCCTCCTCGTTAAAAGTTCTATATTAAATAGTGATAATCTGGAGGGTACACTGTAGCCCTCTGAGGTGTAGCTCTCAGCAGAGTCTGCTGTTCTTATCCCAGGCAAAATAAAGTCAATGTGGGTGTCGTAGACATGCAGGTGGCTAAAGAAGTAATTATGCTCATTTGCCCCTGTGTAATGCAGTTTATTCGTCAAATTATTCACTAAATATAGGCAAAATTTGTACGAAACAAGTTTATACTGTGTATGTATATAGATACATATGTGTGTCTGTCTTTGTGTATGTATGTTTCTATATACACTTTGACTTAACCAAACTTCACAAGCCAGGAAAAGTAAAAGTTTCTTTTGGCCAAATGACTTGTAAAAAAGAAAGTTCCTACCACACAATAGATTAATGAATAATCCTACGTGGTCACATTAGCTTAGCAGTTAACAGATAAAACAAATAAGAATCTTTCACAGATACTTGTTCATTTCCACCACACTCTAAGTTGCTACCACTTTCCCTCACTTGCAAGACCCGTGCAATATTGTGAACTAAATTTGCAGTAGAATACTTACAGGCTAACAGGACAACCTGCCTGCTAGCACATTTAGCTTCAATAAAATATCACAATAACACTCAGCTTCCAGTAACACCCTCACATGATGTACCCCCAAGAACGAAAAACATTTAGCCAAGATGGCGGGGTAAAACCAAGCCATCTGCGGTCACTAGAGTGCACGCTGGCCTTCCAGAAACTCTTATACTGTAATTTTGATTTTTAAAAAACCTACTAAACCTCTATGAATTTAACATTGCCAATTCGTGATGTTAAGGCATTTACCATTCTCAACTTAAACGTCAATATTCCCTGCTATCGAGACTGAAATATAAATAAATGAAATTGTGCCACCTGCAGAAAGATACAAAAGCCCAAAACGACAGTTACACCTACATCTATGTCTTGGCCGATTCCCTAAATTTACCCCAAAAACTACTTAAACTTCATCAAATAACTACACCAGAATTCAGTCTCAATACCCATTATTACATTGGCAAAAGAAAAAATCATATAATCAAAGAGGCGGAAAGAACTAAAACCAGCATTAGTGTTGACAAACCCAACTCATATGAGAAGGACACAAATACAATAATACAGTATATGAAGAATTAATACTGGCTTTCAGTATACCCAGAATCATTAAACAGTAGTCAAAAATAGAACTATTTAACAAAGTGCTTTGAACTTGAGACCTTCTTCTGGATGTCTATCAGTACACTTGCAGATACACAGCGGCCAAGCCATTGAAAATTAACACTGACTTTCAGGTATATATATAGAGAAAGAACAAAACAACACACACACTAATTTGCAATATCTTAAATTCATCTTCACATGTGACACTGCACTTATGGTCACGACAATCCAGTCAACTGTGGTAGTATGACTGGCCAACCACAACTATCAAAATAATGCCCCATCACCACAGTTGGGGCAGTAGCCCACACTTTCCTTTCTAAGACCGCGGTTACACAAGCCTCGGAACTAGTTTAAATTAAACTTGCTCAGCTGCTTCCTATTCAAACTGAACAGGTTGTAAAGGTTTTTCACCTAAACAACAATCTCTATGCCTTGCTGTGATTGGCTCGTTAAACGTCAACAAGCACTGCGCACAAGATGGCTGACAACCCTGTGTTATGTTGCAGCAGCGGAAATTAAGTTATTAAAACGTTTTGTTGGCTACGTATAAGTAAAAATAGTTTCATAATAAAATATGAGCCCTTCAATATATTTGCAATGGAAAAAGAATGTATGCCATTTCCAGTACTCTTGTATGCATGAAGCAGGCATGTGGTCGTTCACGGTAAAAGAGACTTTTCAAAAATCCTTGCCACGTTCCATAAAGTGTAATATTGGTTTAAATGTTTTGTCACAAAGAATTTTTGTCACCACAAAACACATTGCACCAACATATGTTACAAGCTTTGGGACGGGGTAAGTAGAGCTTTCAAAAGGTTATGTTTATCGCGACCGACATACCTTTTAATAAGTAAACAAGCGAGTTAAAAATATATAACGTAAATTTGACGTGTCTCCAGCTACTTTCTTCTGTTTACCTTCTGTACATAGGTTAAATGGTTAAACCAAACATAACCCCAAAACAATATACTGTCATAACAAAACACAATCAATTTTGACAGCGACAATCGAGTACCGTGTAACCACACGAATGTGTTCACTTTGGCAGATATACACTGAACGTGTTTAAAAATGGCTGACTAAACCTCTTTCAGTTATCTACTTCAGGCCACCGTGTAACCGCTGCCTAACTTTGCAACAAAGGTATCCAGCAGATTGTTGTGGGAGCAGTCCCAACAATCTGGAGGCATAGTTTATGCTGGCATTCTAGTGGAAACCAGTTGTGGGACAAAACTTTCAAATCACAGAATTAGTTATGTTAAATATATACTAATACATAATAGAGGAAACAAAATAAATACATCCTGGTTGGTCTGGTACTTCACACTGACCAAATTTAACTTTTCGGCTAAATTTTTACCCATACTAAAGAAAGTTGGTTTATTAGATTAGCTGGTAGCTTTTGCTCTTATGAACATTTAACTCGCACATCTGTAGACATGTGTGATTACAATTAAATATACTATCCACCACAACTGAAAATAAATTGCAAGTTAATTATTTAAAAGCAACCACATACCGTGAAATTTTTCTCACGACAAAGGACCCAAGTTTTAATATAGCAGGTTGAAAGAGAGAATTTTTTTATGATTTTAAGAGACTTAAATAATGTATTTATAACACAGTAGATGACGAAAATTCCATTCCATACAGTTTCAAATGAGGAGTGTCTGTTCAAAAGGTGCTATTTCCACCTCTGAAAAGTTGTGGGAAAATATGTACATTCATCCCCTTTTGATCAGAATTGTCAAATTTAGGGTGTGTTTCACCAAGGAAATACATCATTTTGCTCGGGAATGCACAGGGAATTCGATAGTATTCAAGTACAGGGCTATATCATGGTAAGATTCCATAATTTGTTGGGAAGTGGAAACATAACACCTTTAGAACAGACACTCCTCAAATCAGTTTTTTTTTATAAGTAATTATTTTGTGGACATATGTATTCAATAATTTCTGAAGTGAGTTTTTTTTTAACAAAACATAATGCAGATTAACTGCAATGTGGACATATGGTAACTTAATGGAAGACATAAATTATTATGTTTTGGGCAGAGCTCACTATAACAATAATTTTTACGTGAAAATATATTAAATTTCCATAATATTATGTGTTGTTATACACAGTAAATATTATTTTGGAAAATTAATTTTAAAAATATGCATTTCTTGGAAATGACAAAGAAATATCTGAATGTAAGTGAAATAAACCATAACTGATAAAGCTCTGTTTAAATAAAAACATGCAACAATTCCATTCACATATCTTGTTAAAAAGGTCCGTTCACAACAGGTATTTATTGTTTGTACACAAACTAATTGTTCCTGGTACCGGTACCTTAATAATTTCTAGTTTAAGGCCTATAATGGTCACACAGTGTAACATAAGCATATTCTCACATCCTGTTCAAATTGTATTTAAATTGTATTACTCACTGCCCATATAATTAAGCTTTTGTTAATTTCATTAATTGTTTAATCTTTTATTTGAATTTCCTGGTTTTGTAATGTATTGAAGTGTGCTATTCTAGGTCTAATTGGCCCAATCAAGTTTATTGTTAATTTTTGCAACTGTGTATGTTACAAGATAGCATGACATGAATAAGTAAGATATTGTTTCTTAAATTGTATCCATATGATGTAATTGTACCAGCTCACTCATCTCCTCCTCATTAGAAGTTCAAAATTAAATATTAATAATCTGGAGGGTAAACTGTGGCCCTCAATGGCGTAGCATCCGGCCGAGTCTGGTGCTCTTAGTCCGAGAAAGAAAGTCAATGTGTTATTTGCCTACTGTAATGTTGTTTATTCACCAAATTATTCATTAAACATCGGCACAGTTTGAACAAAACAAGTCTTTAGAAAATCATAGACAATGATGAAAAATTTCAAATAAAAGGGTTCCTCTCTCTGTAAATTATATACATGTGTAGACCTAGATCTGTATGTATGTATGTGTATATATGTGTGTATATATATCTGTCTGTATATATATCGGTATATATATCGGTATATATATCTGTATGAATATATCTGTGAGTATATATCTGTGTGTCGCTGTGTCCTTTTCTCCGTGTGTGTGTACTCTCGACTTCACCAAACTTCACAAGTCAGGAGAAGTAAAATAAGTTTTCTTCAGCCAACTGACTCCAAGGAAAGGAAGTTCTTACTACACACTGGGTTCGCAAATCATCCCACATGGTCACATAAACGTAAATTAACAAATTAAACATAAAGAAGAATCTTTCATAGACACTTGCTAACCTCCACCACCGTCGAAGCTTCTCAATAAACTTTTTGTCACTTTGCTCTCAAGTAGGTTAGGCTGCTGTTTACAGCACACAAATTGCTGAGAAAAAATGGAGACAACCGAAATCAGGGAAAAGTCAAGTAACTTGAAATTGATCAGGGGAAGTCATTTGACAAGTTATTACTAGGGGGAATCAGTTGAGGTTTTAAATACATTTATTGAAGATGTTTTAAAAAGTTATTAATAAAGATCATACATCAATATCAACATCCTTTCTTTACCTTCTAAGCATCTTAACATCTATAGTAAAACATTAATCAGTTGAAATCGTTATGCTTATAAGCAGTAACACCTTAACTGACTAATGTTGCTATAGCCAAACACAGTACATTTACTAATCTAGTCAGGCATAAAAAAATTGTTGCCTCACCTCCTTAAGCCTACACGCAGTGAAGAAATAGGACTGGTACAAGCATGTGCAGTCAGTTGTTGGGAAGGGAGAATATGTGAAGGTGCAAACAATACACGATAAATTTATTAAACAAACTTCAGGACTCTTGATGTCATTTTTCCTATTATAACTAGCAGAAGAGAGTTGGAAAGTTTAGGAGGGGTTTGATAAGCAATAATTGAGGAAGCAGTTCTACCTTGCCACCGGCTGGTTGCCTAGTTGCACACGAAATTATCATCAAATGATGCCACTTAGTGTTAATTCTTCATTTCATTGAGGTTTTATTGTGTATATTTTTATTTATAATTTTTATTGTATAAGTTTTGGCAGGTAGTGGGTAGCTACTACAGCACATCCCATCACCTTTGTGCAGTCCTTGAAAAGTGCAATTGTTGGAAGGTTCATAATCTCTACTAAACATGTCCATTATCTCTCATACAAATACAAAATAGACCAGACATAGTTAAAATTTTAGCAACCCCAGCATTAAAAATAAATAACATCATTAATTATGTCACATGTTTTGAAATGTGATCATATGTAACTTCATATGTGCGTAACTATAATGATATCAGTTACGATCATGAAAAACATAATACTCCGAATCTCAACAAAATAATTGCATGTGCAATGTAAGTTTCACATACATCTAGTTAGTACATTTTGAGCAGTCTAAAAAGGCAGTTTTTAGCTATGTTGGAAAGTTTAGTAACAGTATTTTTAATGAGCAAGGTATCTTAACATGACATTCCGACCTTGTCAGAAGTGTGTTTTTGTTATTATCGACACAATCTGCGAAAGTGGAAACGTTTCTTAAAAAACCTGCTAGGCCACTAACAAGTACTCTTCAAATAATTTTAAGCACGTGCTTGGTAGGCGGCGGTTCGGCAGTTACAAGACTGATTTAAAATTGCTCAGCATTAAGTTAAATCTGCTTACGAATAGCATAAAAAAATTACACACGTTTATACCCATCTCAAGTCCTCCGTTTATCGCTCAAGTTCATTGTTACGCCGCAGAAAATAGCAAAAATTGGTGTTTTTGTCCTTTTAAGGTACAATAATCTTGGCGCAGAATATTATAGAAGGTATTGGCCATTACAATACACACGGTACCCACAGAAATTTCAGTTCCAATTTCCCTGACTTTCCCTGACTTGGTTAACACAACTTCCCTGACAGCAACAGCAAGTCTATGCCTTTGGAGTTCTTCAAATTCTATGAAAATTTAATATTAAAAACAGTAATGTACAAATTTATATGTGAATATCACAACTTCACAACAGTCTAAGCTTGCAATTGAAAAGAAAATTATTTTAAAATTATTAATAATAACTTGCCCTTACAAAACAAATTATACACATACACACGCACATGCACACACAATTAAAACACTTTGGTATCCCGCTTACCTGCTTCACAGTACCTTAATTTAAGCATAATCTGAGAGTATTTTATGTCAAATCATTTAAGTTCCAGTAGGCCTAACACATAATGAAATGAGCTACTTTGAAAAAATGCTAATGTTCCCTACATGTCCTCACAAACAACTACTATTCCAAGTTTTCCTTCTCTAGTTTCAAAATTTTCTCATTTAGTTCTGACTCTTCCAATTCTCGTTCCAATCTTAGTTTTACTTTTCTGCTAATTCTCTCAACTTGTCAGAAATTCTTATCTTTTCTTTTACATTTTTTAGTTCAACAGGCTGCCGTAGTTTCTGTTCTTCGAGAAAATCATGATACACAGATTACAGGCTGTAACAACTTCCTAGACATTGTAATGCAGTTAACACCTCCATAGTTTGTGATAGCATCATGCAAGCTTTGAGATACCAATGATGCTTCTAAAAGATTTTCAACAAGAAGAGATTTGTTAAGGGAAAATCCACTTTCCACAGAGGCATTACCATGGGGCAATATAAGGCAAATTTTTTTTGTAACTTCCCAGATTTCAGTGAATCTGATATCAGTTCCCAGTATACCATTATAGAAGTCATCCAACCCAATAGTGTCATTCTGTGTGGTTAAAAACTCAGAAAACTGATCCTTGAAACCTGCATTTGCTTCAGAATACAATGATGTGTACTGTTTCTTGGATATTTCTGCAGTAGGTATCATCTGTAATCCTGCTTGCAGAATGTAGCTCTTCGAGAACAATTTCTGCCCTGTTTTGGCCAAGCATAGAATATTTCGTGACGATTTCTGGGTCAAAACATGTCACAGCACAAACAATTTTATATTTGAGTGTGCTTTTATCTTACATTTCTCGTAGCATATTTACAACAAATTTTTGGAACTCAAATTTCATGCACAATTTTCCACTGTCAGGACATTTTGTTTCTTTCAATAACTTTCTACAGCTAAACCAGACATCAGCTGAAAGCAGATTGTCTGTCTTTGAAAGCTCTAATGAAATAATTTTTGCAGCTAATGATGCCTCTTTTAGGTTTCCTGGTTTCACACACCTTTTCATTAAATCATTCATTATTTCCAGCAAATGTGTAGCCTAAACAAAAAAAGGCAGCAATTGCTTACTAGACTGACATCACCTGAGAAAACTTTCACCCTCTGAAGCAATGGTTTGTATGCAGATAATTTACATTTTAAAAGAGGAATCTTTGAAAGTCTTTTTCAAAGACACCTTTTATTTGCATAAGGGAAGCAATGACTCTTCGACATACGTACTTCTACACATGGTCGGAGAGAAGCATTGCCGACAACTTGTCAAGCAATCAGCATTTTAAAGCTACCTTATTTAACAACATTTTTGTGGAAACTGTTTGCAAGAAATGCTCTTCTGGTGGGCTATCCTTAAGAAGATAATATATGTGTCTAAGGAACTGACTCACATTTCAGCCAGCTTCTTTTAGCCCTGTTTTGATTGTGCCTTTAATACATGAAGACCACAACTTCCATATCAACCAAACGTCTACCATTGTTTCATTAGTTTGCATTTTATCTTCGTTTTCTGAGGAAAGTGAAACTGATATTTGGTTTGTCTATTGACACATTCAGCAACCTATCAAGGGGAAGTGTGAGGCAATCAACAAATTTCATTAATAAGTAATTAGCAGTAGCAAGTCCCAAGAATACACTGTCCAAATATCGGGTTGAAACTGCTGGTTCATATCCCTAAATCTAACAACTTGATCCATCTGACTACATTTAAAGATTTTACTCAAGAGATTCGTCAAAACAAATCACATAGTTGGAGCATTCTTTCAGGTCGTCTAATATACAAGCTTTTAAATGAGGTACCAGTCCATGATTTATTACATATGCTGCCTTTGTCCTGCCAAGCGTACACTTTGAAGCTATAGCACTGTCTGGAAACATTTGCAGGAAAGAATTGTTATATTTTCACAACAGTTGAGAGAAGATTTTTTAGCATCCACCTCTATAAAGTCCATATTATTTCTGCTTTTCTAACATCTGGTACTAACGTTGCACGAAAAATATTAGTCTTGTTCTCTTATGCTTCCATATCATTGTCTTCTAAAGTAAGTGGCTTTTCGTCTGTCAAACAGTCTAAGTGAGTGAGAGATTTTTAATCAGCACTTAACGTTGAGGTCTTTAGCGCTGGTGAGGGGTGACATGATGTATGGATCTGTGCCGGAATGAATAGGCGGGAGAAACGGGAGATCCCCGAAAAAACCTTCCAACCAGCGGCATCGTCCAGCACGATTCCCACATGTGAAAATCCGGGGACTAACCCACAGGGAATCAAACCCGGATCGCCTTGGTGGGAGGCGAGAGGTCCGACATCTCGGCCACTGCGGTCATTCAAACAGTCTAAATTTGGTGGTTCAGTTTGTTTTTTACTTGATATTGCACACAAAAAAGAGGAAACAGAAGGCTATAATAACTTGCCACGAATATTCTTCTGATGATGAGGGCCATTTGGACAGGATACTACAGCTTACCTCCCCATGTTACTAAGGCCAAGCTTTTACAGCACACATCACAAAATGCAACTGAAAAGTTCCCTGGAACATAACTTATCCAAGATGCGAATTCTGGGTTCAATTGTTCATCCAACCGTTGTCTGTTTAACGCACACAGCTTAGACATTTTGACGATTATCTGAATGTCGCAGTGCAGCACTGGCCGAGAACTAAAACTAAATAAGGTAAAAATAGAACAAATAAAATAACATAGTTTTTAAACCTCCAGTACTAATCAAAAATCACATATTACCAACACATACACAATTTAGTGAACTGTGCGACACATCATGTAAAAACATTAGCACACCATAACCCTAAACACTTACACAGCATTCACGAGCCTGCAGTAACTGTTTGTCACCATGTATTTGTGTCTCCTTGTCATTAACATAGTTCGCCACATAAAAGTACTTTACCGTGAAACGTGTTAACAAAAGAAAGCATATAACTTTTTCTCTTTCTCCCACCCTGACAAATTAACTGCCTATCACCAACTGTGAATTCGGAAAAATTTGCTACATTCACCAGGAATGGTGTCCCAGTTTACATTGACGTACCACATGTTAAACACGTAAGTTGCTGGATTTTTACATTAAATATGAATTATAAATATTGACGCAACTATAGTTTCTCAACATTTGTCAAGTGGAGCAAAAGTAAGCACTGCTTTAGCAAAATTATAACAAAAAGGCTTGTTTATTTATTTTCGTCTTTATGTCCATGGATTTTCATTCACCAGCCATTTACGCTGGTGTAGAAGCTGAACACAGTTCTTCAATCAGAAGCAACTAAATAAAGCATTTAAGGCCGCCAATAAACATTGCCTTATTCTTTGGTGAATTACAGATTTCGTGGCAAAATGGTAGACGTCTTAACTTACATGTGAAAATTTGATATAAGAGTTAATATAAGGTCAGGTCATATCTCTAAAAATAGTTCCTATGTTTTGTTTTACAAACCAACCTTATATTTCCCTGACTTTTCATGACCATTTTTCATTTCCCTGACTTTACAGAATGTGGGTACCCTGATTTATACAACGAAATCTTTAAATTACCGGTAAGTCATAAAATTATAAGATCAACACAGAATGTCTCATAGAGATGAGCTGTCAGCAAAGAACACTGCACGCCTGTTTAGTAACCTGTGCCTAGAGGCTAGAGGGAGGCATGATACACGTGCTAGGTCTTCCTTACCATTCCCGTATTTCTAGGCATTGAACACCCAGGCGGCCATCTCAAACGTAGCTAAACTATTACGTTTTGAAGAAGAGGCTGTTGGTAAAGTGTGGCAGTTTACCTTGGGAGGCAGTACGGCTATGCAGTCGTGCAGCTACAGAACGAATCAATTCAATATTGTCATTTGGCTTGGCAGCAAACATTCTCAGTCTCTCAATAAGGGCATCATTAAGTGTGTCTTCTGTCATCATAAGTGCCCTTAGAATATACCTGTAATGATGAGAATAAATGCAATTATAGTACATATCCAATACATTTTCATACATGCAAAACATATTTACAAGCGGTTAATATTTTATTTGTACCTTTCTCATATAAATGCTGACTTAAAAATAGCTGTTATTTTGTTTAGAATTAAAATGAACAACATTGGAATAAACTCTCATACTCTCTCCTATTTAATCAACATGCAAATCTTAGTTAGGTTTCAACATCACCAAAGTCAAGATCATGGTCAAGTGTATCAAAGATATGTAAGTAGTAGGCCTAAGCCATAAGGTGTCCACATGCACAAGAAGCTGACCAGTGCATAGAGCTTCGATACAAGTTTATTCAAAAACTACTCAATGTGCATAAATGATATCTCCTGAGGAATATAACTCAAAAAATGTTTCACGTATGTTTACCTTTTTCAAAGCTTATTTTACTGCGGCCAAAAATTAGGGTTTTTGCAGTTTTTTTTAACCATGATGATAATCTTTGTTCAGAATATATAAAAATGTATCAGGTGGATACAACACACCAATCAGGCAGATACAACACACCACATCTCGAATATTACATAATAACATGATAAGGTCACCAATGAGTGTCTCATTGAGGCTTATTGCACTTCTTTGACTCTTAACACCTAAAATATGTCCACCCAGGCAGCCATCATACGGTAGCCACCTAACATAGTGTGCATGTTCCTGGCTTATGAGGAAGAGGTATATGCAACCAGCGCATGCAAGACCACTCCTTAAAGGTTTTCACGTAGTAAAAATGCATTATTTTATATCTGCATGACATAGTGTTCGTTTTACGGATGTTACTTGTGACTACATGTTCCGCGACGTGACAGAGTCAGAATTCGCAAGTTACGGGAACATAAAAATAAAAAAACCAAGTGACTTACTTGAATGAAATAATTTACAATGTAGCCTAATTTGATATTGGTATGGGCCATATGCTAACATATTTAAAACACTCAATGTAATAATTTTGTCTTTTCTAAAAATTGCCAAAATTAAGTAAATTATTATTTTCAGATATTTTAAAAAGTACAAAGGAATTATATTTTGTGTTTTTAAATCATTTAGCATATGACCCATACCTAATATATAATTTCAGTGTAAATGATTTAATTTGAGTAAGTCACTTGGTTTTTGTTATTTCTATGTTCACGTAATTTGAAAATTTGTATATGTCATGTCGCTATGGGAAGACTATAACAGCTAAGAAAATGTTACAAGCGGAATATGTAGTCAAAAGTAACGTCTTTAAAACTATCACTACGCCATACAAATATAAAATTATGAATTTTTGTCACGTGAATGCTTTTAACCTCTAGATGCAAGTTAATGAACTGATGTGCAGCTTTCTCATTGACAGATCACCTCTATGAGACATTCAGTGGTGATGTAATTTTTTTTAAAAGATTCTACACTAAGGCTTCATATCTGGAAAGATAAAAAAAACACCAACATCTGGCCACAAGGAAATAAGCTTTAAATATAAGTGGAGGACATAATATGGGTACACACAGTTTAAGGTTCTTTGAATGTTATTTCTAAGCTGACATTGTTCAAGCAAGAAGTTTAACAAACAACTATCAGCAGAAGCACTGCACAGTGCTAGGCGACCATCTTATCCTGATGCATAAACAGTATGTGTGTCACAAACATTAGTGTTATGTGAAACTGCTAAACGTAATCTCAATTTCTCTATCTGTTAAAGAATATTCAAATTTAAACTATGCTTCTGTGTTTTTAAAACTATGGTACAGCTATTAGAGACATATTTTTGTAATGACTCAAATGGCTAAAAATGACATTACGCCATTCTTTCCACGAATAAAATTATACGGTTACATCTTAAAAGTCCCATACAATAAAATATCTAAGAAAATGCTGTAGTACCTACTTCAAACATATACCTACTTGATGCCCACACCATAAGATATTTACAAAAACCTTGAAAAGATGAAATTATAAGGATGACCAAACTAGGAATTGCACCTGGTTCTCTTGAATTTAATGTGCTTATTAATAGTTTAATATGTAGAAATTGCCAGATACACAACTAAAAGATGTTCCAAAATGATCTTTACAACTTTGACTGCTAATATAAAAAAAAAACTAAAAAGATAGTAAGGTGCAGTTTGCGCCACATTGTTCATACACACCTGAAGTTTCATTTAGTGTTTGTTTGTGCAGGTTAGTCATTGACGAAAATAGCCACCCCCCAGCAGATGACACAGTGTGTCAAATGGTTTATAGAAACCAGATCCGACACCCAAGTCCAGCGGAAGTTCCGGACACATTACAGTGACATGCCACCATCATGTCCGATTATCAGAGCGTGGTACAGGAGGTTCAAGGAACTGGAAGTGTTTTGAAGAGGACGAGTTCAGGACGACCAAGCGCCAGTGATGCAGATGTGGAACGGGTGCAACAGTCATTCATCCGGAGTCTCTCCAAATTAATCCGTTGTGCTTCTCGACAGTTGCAGCTACCAACAACCACGGTGCACAGGGTGGTGCACAAGAGACTGAAGCCGCATGCCTACAAGGTGCAACTGCTGCATGCACTTCAATCTGACGACAGGCCAAAACACAAATAATTTGCAGTTGACATTCTGAGTCGCATTGATGACGACCCAGACTTTCTGAAAAAAGTGATGTTCACGGACGAAGCTTGTTTTCATGTGTCCGGAAAGGTAAACCGGCAGAATGTGAGGATATGGGGCCCTGAGAACCCCCACTTTAGCATGGAAATGGTATGAGACAGTGCGAAGGTGAGCATCTGGTGTGGTCTGGTACATGATCATGTGATAGGGCCCTTTTTCTTTGCAGAAGCCTCAATAACCTCGGATGTTTACATGGACATGTTGGAACTGTTTGCATTTCCACAGATCATAGATTTGCAACCTCACATCGTGCTGCAGCAGGATGGTGCTCCTCCTCACTGGGGTTTGGTCATTAGGGCTGCTTTGGACGACCAATTTTCAGGTCGCTGGGTTGGTAGAAGAGGACCCATTCCCTGGCCCCCAAGGTCTCCAGACACCACCCCACTGGATTTTTTCTTAGCAGCAATTGAACAGATAAACACAGACTTTCTAAGCCAGACCTGGGTGGAACTGGAATATCACTTAGATATCTTGCGTGCTACAGATGGTGCTCACATTGAACTTTACTAAATGGGTACTAAAACTTCAGGTGTGTATGGACATTATGGCACACACTGCACCTTTCTATCTTTTTTACTTTTTTTGATGTTGGCAGTCAAAGTTCTAAAGATCATTTTGGATCAGCCTGTACTACAAAAGAAATATTTCCTCACAACTGTTACAAACCAAAGCCATTTTTAGTCACTGAAATGGATGCAGTAATTATAAGAAGTAAATAGTTGTATAGGGCAGGATCCTATCTCTGTCAAGTGTAGTGAAAGTGTCTTCCGAAATTGTGCCTAATTTAAGTGACGTTTGGTACAGTAGAATAGAATGTAGCTGATCATGGAACACAGTAGAGAAGCCCTGTAGGTACCACAGGTGCAAGGGAACTGAAGTACCCCAAGGCAGAGTGGGGAAACTGTTGATGTAGTGGATGAGTTCGATTTCTGACAGGGCCTCTCAAAATTTCACATGTGAGAATCATGCCAGATGCCACTGTTCAGCTCATATTTTTCCTAGCAGAAACTCCAAATTCCCCTGCCCCGTTACTCCAGTGCTGGTTCATGTTCACATTGTTTATCCTTATCAATTCTCAAGAACTCACAGTAACGAGGCCATGTAGGCCTATGTATCATACACCTTAACTGTGATGTAGCATGCAATGCCTTTTAATTTTTAACAGAAACTGCTTAGATTTTTCCAATTTAATTTACCTATGACAAACACACTGAAGTGAAAACCGTGGCTATAACCCACTGGAATCGAAATGTTTGGACAATTTATTGAGAACACATTCACCCAGTTTCATAACTTTTCACCACCTTAGGTGTCAAACTTCAAAAATTCAAGAAATTGCTTTTCAGGTGTGTAAATAAGGAGGCTGATTTAATTTTAAAAATATAACACTTTTATTAAAAACAAGATTTTGGGACCCTCAATGACCAATAAGAGACATTTTTAGACCACTAGGTATAACACTAAAATACCATCAGAATTTGTATAAACACACAACTAAAATACATGCTTGCATTTGCTACATACTATCTCTGTAGCTTAAATAAAAACACTTCAATGACTGACTGACATATCAAACAACAAACTGCTGGACCTAGAAACATATAATTTGTAATGTTTTACTCTTGAAGCACAAACACGTACTTCAGTATTTTTCTAAGTCTGACACACAAGGGATTGCAACAAACCTGATGATTTTTAATTTAATGGGACACTTACTGAAACGCACATTAAAAAATTTCATGATTTTCAAAACTTGACATTTAAAAAGAGTGGAAAAACACAAATAAGTTGATTTTTTGCTTCAAATTGATGGTTATGTAGTAAATACCTGAAAATAAACTTCTCAAGTTTCCAAGATTCGACTCCAGCAGTGAACAAGGGGAAAAATAATTTTTTTTAATGTATCGTATATACAGATTAAACCCAAGGAGCTATTGTAATTTTCACTTCAGTTGGATATGTATAGAAATATACAAGAAATGATTACAAAATTTTTTGTAATTCAATTTCTTGGGAGGTGAAATGTGTTTCTGATCATTCCTCAATATCTGTCAAATCAGTAGTGATATCAAAATGCTCTTTGCTTCCGGATGATGTTTATGAAAATATCCAAATGCCTTTTAAAGATTTTTCCAAACTCAACCCCAAAGAAATAAAATGAGTCAAAAATTTTTTGATTCATAAGCAAGCTGTACCTTACCTACCTACTGAACTTTTACATCTAGCAGAGATTTATGCATAACAACTTGAATTTTCAAAATGTGACACCCACAGGAGCAAAAAGAGTTTTCAATAATTTAACTGTCTATATATCTCATACCCAACAGGCTGTTGTCACTGTTTTCACTTCAATGAAACGCTTATAAAACTTGTCTATAAAGTGTGATATAAGTGTTTTTTAATTTTTCGGCTATGCTGAAGAAAAGTGGAATTTGTTTTAGAAAAATCTCTGACATCAATAAAACCAACCAAAAGGTAGAGTTTATTTTCACTTCAAGGTGATTATCACACAAATACTTATGTAAATTTCATGATTTTTTTTAAATTCTGCCTCTCAGATGTGTAAAGGGGTGAAATGTATTTGTAATGAATCAAGGATTAAATCTTGAACCCACTTTATCAACATGTGATATTCATTTCAATTGGATCCCTATACAAATTTCTAAAATTGAATTTTTATTTTAATTAATTCTTAACTTACTGTTTTTGATTACCTATAGATTACTACATTATTAAATACTGAGGCATTCTTTATTTTATAAATTGTGTTAAGCGTATTTTACCCAATAAAATAAATTAGTAGGTCTATTGGGAGAAAACTTTGTTTGTAAACTTTCAAAGACAACAATCCAGAAAGCAAGTAAGGCAATCGAGAAGTAATTCATTCCTTTATAATATACAATTCTATCAATAAGTAATATGGTACAATCTTATTACTTCCCTGCTCAGAAAATTTATCAGGTGTGTAGGCTTCTTAAGAGTCGCAGCAACCTCTTCACATCATAATACCAAAGGCATTCATACTGCGGCAAGAGGCTAGTGTATTGTGCTAGGAAAAAACTGTGAGACCAACACACGACAGTCCTCTCCCATTTACCCCCGTCCCCTTGGTTATACAGCCAAGGACAGAGATCAACAAGATGCATATTATATTAACAAGTTTTTATGAGACAAGTAAGTATGCCTACATAGCTATTGTAAAGGTTAAAAAAGATGCGAAATAATTAGGCTTAATGGTGGGGATGAGCTTGGGGTTAATACACTTAAACAGGATATAAGGAAAACCACAAAAAAAAAAACACCTCTAGACTGATTTTCAAGCTTCCAGCCTATATTACAATGTAAGTTAAGGCATATTTAGAGTCTTGAAAAATTCTTAACTACAGGAAATGAAGACTGTTAATAAATTCCCGCCTGTTTCAAGCCAACATATAGAGCAACTGGGTTTGTTTCAAAAGTGAAAATGCCTCTTGATGGCTAAAAATAGCAGCATTTCCCGACTTGCCACCACCCACAATTTACAAAGGCTGCATGAAGGGAAAATAAAATTATTTGACCAACCTAATTCACGTCCTACTGAAGTAGTTTTTTCACTATTTCTCGGATCCCAGAAACTAACACGGATTACTCGTTTTTCATTAGCTGACCCTACAATGATACCTAAGTTACAAATATGCATGTTATCCACAAACATACAGCTCAGGGCTTGCATAACTCTAATGAAAATGACAAGTCTCATATTACACCATGCCTCCTTCAACGTCTGTTAAAGTAACTTTAATTTTACAATACAAAAATCTTCACGTAGGCCTAAGCAATGAATCTCAATGAAGAGAGCGCAAAGTTATTAGTGTATGTAATTGCTTCCCGCAATGCTTAGACAGACAGTACAACTAGAAGAAATGGAAGGGCTATCTCATTTTCACTTATTAACATATAATTACTTTTTTTGGAACGACTAAAACTGAAAGCAAAAAAAAAAATTGTTTATAGGCTACGCTAAGCATTTGATTTGACGTAAAAATATTTTAACCTCAATTTCAATAACTGCTTGAATTCGGATTTACATTTTCGTCTACGGTAGCTTCGCAGTACGCACAAGTTTGGGCATATAACCTAAACACATCATACAATAAACTACAGATAAAACCACACATGAAGTTACTTCCCGAACCATAACAAACCTACATAAATATTATGTACAACCATTCGTACCACTAATAATACTGCTCAACAATAATTATCTTAAAATACATGTTCAAATAATTCCGACATACCAAGTATCAATATTAAAGGTGAACAAAGCAAACGCAAAACTGCACCAAATGATATCTGCAATTCAAACCATTATGTTTACACGTCAGATTTCCCGCTGCGACTGACAGACAAAAAGGTAAACGCCAACAAAATTTAAAAAGTGGAACAATTGACATGCAGTGAGTAGCTTCCGAAATAAAAACATAGTACTTATCATGAAGGTAGGTACTCGTGCTGGCGCGCGAAGTGGCTGACATTAGGTGGCGAGTTTATTAAGACGGCCTCAACGAAAGTTTTGCCATTTACGGCAATGTACAAGTTTACATGTATTTTAGAGTTTTAATGCGTAGAAGATTAGAAACATGAAATGTTATGAATTTACTTATATTTATAATTGTCTGATCTTTCAGTGTTGCTGTGTAGGTTAAGGATAAAAAGTTTCGAAAGCCTTATTTTCCAGGGGACTAACACAGTTGCTTCGTAAACAGTAAACTTTAGAATTAAAATCGACAAAATTATTTATCATTTCTAAATTGTAATGCATTGTATGCAGACTGTCACTAACAATAAATATCCAATGCAACAAGTATAGGTCAAGTCGTAACACACTCTATAGGTTTGTTTTACTCGCGCTTGACCCGCGTCTCCCTGGAGTTGGTAAAGTTGGAATAATGTTGACTCAGGTCAGAGGGAGTTGTACACTTAAAGGGCGAAGGGAAACGCTATACTGCATGTGTGCATTTCTTTTTGTAATGGCCGAACTAGCAGAAGTTATCGGGAATTTTATAGAGAATGAAGAATCATCATGTTCGAAATAAATATTTACACTTTGCTGTAAATAACACCATTCCTTCGTCATCGGCTCTAATATTTCCATCATTTTCCAATGTTGTACGGAATAATAAGTTTTTCTCATTCATATCACTACGAACGTTAACAGACCACGATGAAGCAGACTGGCGCGAAAACGTCTAGCAGACGATTTGCCCCCAACAAATCACCTCGCGAGGTGGAGCGGCAGGAGCATGACCTTCTTGACCTGGAGGTACTTGACCTGTTGAGTAAAACCTTAGAGTAAATATAGGGTAGAGGGAGTATCCTCTATACAGCTGCCTACGAAATTGTGTGTTCAACATGTGTCACGTGACTTTAGTGAAATATGCGCGGGAGATTTAAAATAACATTGAGAGAAAAGATAATAATTGCTTAGTAATCACAACTATGTTGGGTTATTTTGGTACCTTATGAATATATGAACTAAGGAGAGCATACTACCATATTATCGCATAGTATAATTGCACAGAAATTTCCGAACGACAAATGTAAACAATGTTTGCCTCGTTATTGTTTTCCTTAACCCAGCTGTTTTTAGTAAATAGTAAATATTAGCTACATACGTACTATAAGGTTTTGAACCGAGGTCTTGGTGACACCACATGACTAAATATATATTCTGGAAGGTACACCATGAGTTTCAAACAACACGACTGCATTTTTACGCCGAGAAAACGTAAAAGAACGACACCAAACTCTCGAGACCATGTTGGACACACATTTGTGACGTCATGTTCCCTCTACTATATATTACCTCTATGAGTAAAACGGATCCCGCCAAATTGTTTCCAGTGAGTAAAACACCTAGGAGTGCCCCGGGAGCTGAAAGAGCACAAAGAGACGCCAGGTCAAGGCGAGTAAAACAAACCTTATTTTTCAGTTTACGACTACCAGAGCAGATACTATTTTGGATAAATTTAATTTAGATATTTTTAAGGAATATATATAAATATTTTATAGACGTACGAAAATAATCTCTAGTATCACTACACAAATATTCGTTGTATTTTGCTGCGCGCCTTAGGGGAGTTTTGATTTTGCGGTACTGAGGTTTTGTTGTGTTCCACAGGCGGAGTCGGGCGGGTGTCGCTTGGTCGTGGGCGTAATTTTAGCAGCGTGTGCAGCTTGGTGTTGACGCACGATTGCCATGTTGTTTTCTCGGTTCCGTTCTGCGCCAAGTTCAGCTGCTACGCACCCGGCCAGGGGCGGTTCACCCGGCCGGGGAAAGTCTCTCCCTTGGACTAGTGCTGCCAGTGTTCGTCCTGTGGTGGCGTTTACTCGGCTGTGCAGACAGAACATAGCGTTTACCACATGTAAACGCCCCCACTCACAGACTTAACTGCCCCTTCAAGTCTTGGTTGCATCGTTGAGTTGGGTTGGCACATGGGTGATACCTAATATATATAGGGGTGAGCCTGTGTTGCAGCTTGAACAGTTCGCACCACCGCTTCTACATCCGCCCCATGAACTGACTCCCATTGTCAGACAAGAATGATTTCGGAAAACCTAATATAGGGAAAAATTCCTTTTCCATCGAGGTGCATATTGTGGTGGTGCGCTTGTTGCTCACCACAGAAGCCTCTGTCCACCTGCCAAATAAGTCTGTCACCACAGTAAGAAATCTTTTCCCTTGCGCCTAGGCACGCCTGGCAACTGTAGTTCAGTCCTGTCTCCTCTGCATGCTTTTTTGCACTGCCATTCCCTGAATGTCCCCACATACTCTCCATGTCTCTGGCGATTCCTGCCCAATGAAAGTGCGCATTCTCTTGCCATTGGGTCTGGTCGGCCCCATGGTATCCAGACAGTGCATGGTCGTGTGCGTAATGAAACATGAGTTCTCGCACCTCGGGTGGGAAATAGGTCTTCCATGTCTCTGTGTTCGGTGGATGCACTTGAATGAGCTCGTCTACCACACATAAGTATTATTTGATTTTTTTGGTGCATTGGTCTCTTTTGTGGTACACTGTGAGTGACGTGACTTGGGCGTTTCGCACACATTAATATACTTCCGGCCAGCTGTCTGTGCTCTGTGCAGTAGCCTGTTCCGTTATCACTACGCATGACGATTGCGACACTGTGTTTTGTTCATTGTCTATGTTCGGGTTGTTTGCCTGCAAGAGGGGGACAGGTGTTCGCACTCTTCATCATCTCATTCTCGTCCAGTTCCCGTGACAACAGATCGATTAATTCGTTTTCTTCCCCTGCCATGTGTTCCATGTCAAAATCGAACGACTGCAATAGCAGTGCCCAGCGCAACAATTTCCCGTGCCGCCCACGCATACTGTCCAACCAGGTCAGGCACTTGTTGTCGGTACAGAGTGTGAATTTCGGCCTTCCAAGTACGGGCAGTACCTCTTCAGTACCCACACCATTGCCAGGCAATCGCGCTCGTTGCAATGGTACGGTTGTTAGACCTCTCCGAATTTCGGGCTGCAATTGTTAATGATTCGGCGACTCCCACAGTCTGCAACCTGGTAAAGTACTGCTCCTGCGCCGATCAGGCTGGTGTTGGTTTGTACATATAGGCGTCTCTGTGGGCCAATGCGCACTGCTGTGGCACTGTTGGAATGTCGCCTTAAGCTTCTCAAACGTGTCTCATGTTCGTTCTGTACAGCGGTACCGATATTTAGTCGACATCAGGTCGGTCAGTGGCATGGATTGTTCGACAAAGTGCAGAACATAGTTGCTTAACCAATTAGTAAGGCCGGTGAAGCGTTGGAGTTGCTTCCACGGTTTCAGGGAACTCTGCGCAAGTTGTTTGTCCAATGTGGCACTTAGCAGGTGAGACTACAAGATGGTGTGTGGCAAGGTGTACCAAAACTAGACCTAAGTGTCGCACATGCTCCCCTTAGCTCCTCGACCAGATTATCATATTGTCTAAGTACGCAGTCATGCACTCGCCCATGAGGACCTCCAACACACTGGCCATCCTGAACTTGACGTGAGCGGGGGTCGTGATTAGGTGTTGTTTGCCCGGTGCGCCAGCCCGTTAAGAGAGAACGGGCACTTATGAGAGCAGAGACTCTAGATTTCAGGGCCACGTGGCCGACGGTCGTGGCATTGCAAGAATACTCCCCCCTCTACGTCACTTAGTTACTTACACAGGGGAATTTTATGGCGTTTCCCACGCCCGTAGCACTAAGGTAGAAAAGTACACTTACAAAACATACTGTAGGTATAGCACTGGAATGGGGGTTGAAGGGTCCCGTGCCCTGATGGCCGTGAAACAGCAAACAATAAATACGAACTTGTAGTTGGAAACGTATTTATTAGAAAAGCACCATGCTCCAATAATTCACACACACTGGTGGCTCAATATGCTGATCCGGCCCTAAGTCCAGCAGGTGGGCGATGCTGTAAAGTGAAAATTCACAGCGCGGGCGAAAAATAGAATTTAAGTCACGCCCCTGCGCGACGAGTTGCAGGGGTGAACGGTACACCTCCGGGACAGCAATGTTAAATAAAACGTTCCAGATGAAAATATGACTATTGATACACTACTGATTAACACAAAGTCTTGAAGGGCCCGGAGTGACTAGCACATCGACCGTCCCGGTCCGCTGCGTAATGCCAACTGGCGAGTCCTTCCCACGTGTATGACGTGGTGCCGCCAAAGCGCGGGAAGCACTCGCCGAAAAACACAAAATCACTAAATTAAACAAGGGCAAAGGCCCAAAATACTCACAGTAACACAGCTTGAGGGTTAGAGTCCCAAATTTGAATAACGGGCTAGTTTATAGAGAGTTTACATAAATTAAATTTGCATGAAATTTTGAACAACAAGACACTTAAAGAATTAGACACTGAATTTTTACGTTAATTGAATAATAATTTTTACACAACACTGGTAATTACTGATTCTCTAAAACATGAAAATGTTTGGTGGAGAACACGTGCAGATATTTGGGCGGTGAAGTTGGCTGCGCGGGTTAGTCCATCTTGCCACGAGGCGCAGGGGTGTATTGCTGGGTTTAAGATTAAATACGAAAAGGCTTAAAAGAGACACAGTACACATGGAACACACTTACCCCTGGCCTTTGTATATTACTGCCTGCTAAATGGCGTAACTCCCATTGACGGAGCAAGCACGGGAGTGCTACTACGAAGTGTTTAACTTTAACGTTAATTTGTGTCGTTTCTGGTCAAGGGGGCACATTCCTACCATTTAATGGCACTTCTATGGGGCCGACACACACTCTGGTGGCACCTGGCATCGCGGGGGCGGCGTCTGAACGCCGCTACCTCGTGCGCCCACATGGCCTGGTACGTTCCCACATGTCGTAGCTGTACGGGCGCTCGGCCCGTTCCGTATTGGTGGCATGATGCGCACGACGGGCTCAGAGAGAGGGAGTTGCAGAACGACCCGCATCAAACGCCCTGCTCCTGGTAGCCTGTCTGTGCATCACAATGCCACCGCCGCCTTACCTGCAGCAAGAGGGACTCCGGGGACCGGCTGGCCGCGTGCGGAGGAAATACCTGCCTGGCTGGGGTGGCTGACGACTGCGGAGTGACGTTGCTTTCGTCTGGGTGGCCGGATCGGCGTGGCAGGAGGTGCACCTGTGGTGCACTCCACGTCCCATACGTCGCGACCGGCGGAAAGGCAGTAGGCCTTCCTCGCCCCATAGGTGGTCCCCAGGGTCCAGGTCACCCGGGTCATGCTGCAGAGGTGGCCGCGGAGCTGGGTCCTGGACGGCCGTGGTGGGGAGGGGCGACGAGGGTGCCCTGTCTCCCCCCCTCATGCTGCGCTGGTGCCGGGTCGACCTCCGTGTCGTATCGTCTGATCTCCTGCGACAGGCCGGAGGGTGCCTGGCTGTCATTTTTGTCCAGCAGCAGCTGGACGACGGCGTCGCCGGTCCCTCCTCGGGCTCTGTCTTGAACAGGCAGTCCCGTTACCTCCACCCTGGGCATGGCGCCTCGGGGGCGAAGTTGGTCCGCGTCGGCAGGTGGTGCCTCGACGCCAGGTGCCGAGATGCGTACGACTCCGTCGGTGGGCTCGTGGAGCCTCGCCGGAACTCTTGGGCTGTTACGTTGTTCAGGTGAGCGCATTGGCTTCCCTTCACTAGTGTCGACTGCCCCTCCGTGCCGTCCGCCTTCTGCTGCCGTAGTCGGCGGTGTCCGGCTCGCGAAGAGGCGCCTTATGCACCCAGTGGGGGGGGGGCCATCTCCTGCACGCGGGGTGCTAGGTGGCACCCTGTCTGGCGGGTCTGCCCTTGGGGGCGTGGTGCCGTGGGGCGTTCCGCCCTTGTTGCCGTAAGCAGATCGCAGATCATCTCTATGTATTTTGTAAACTCGGCCGTCGTGGCACCTAACGAGGTAGTTGGTCCTGCCGCACGCTCGTACAACCTGGTGCAGTCCGCTCCACTTGGCGGCGAAGCCTGCGCAGTAGTTCTTTTTTCCTGCCGAGAGGGGGTACGCTCTGACGTACACCCGCTGTCCAGGCTGGAGCTGTTCGGGGGGTGTCTCGTGGTTTTGAGCCACTGTTGAGCGTAGCGCTCCTGGTTGGCCCTCATCGCCGCGTGCTGCTCCTGCCGTCTCTCTGTTCTTACATCAGGGCTTCCAGGTTCCCCCTCACTGACGGTGGCACACTTGTACTCACCTGGGAGCCTGAGATTGCACCCCAGTAGTGCCACTGCTGGTGATTGTCCGGTAGTCGCGTTCTACCGGCACCTAAGTGTGAACAGGGCTGCGAGCAGGTATTCCGCCCAGGTCTCGTGCCTTTTCCCCACACGGAGTCGGATCTGCGTCTTCAAATCCTGATTCCGACGTTCCGTGGGGTTGGCCCTCGGGTAGTACACCGGCGTGGTATGGTGGTAAATATCCCACTTTTCACAGGCGTCTCTCCATTTTCCCCTGGTGAATTGTGACCCGTTGTCTATAAGCAGGACCTACGGGTAGCCCCATCTTGCATAAAATTCCGTGTCCAGTGTTCGCACTAGGTTCTTAACAGCGTAGGCTTCCGTCCATCTCGAAAACATGTCTGTCACCACTAAAATGAAGCGTTTGTCACAGTTTCGAAGGGGCACTCCGGCAGACGTGGCTGCTTCTGTTGTTCGCCATCGGTTCTTCGCGACTTGTACTTGTTTGCATGTCTCGCAGCTTCTGACATACCATTCCACCGCCCGGGTCACCCCTGGCCAGTAGAAGAGGCGGCTTACATTGCGGATGGTCTGGCACGCGCCCAGATGTCCGGGAAGTGTCCGTCGTGGGCGTGTCGTAGCACATTCCCGCGCTCACCCAGGGGCACATACAGTCTCCACGGTCTCTCCCGAAGGGGAGGGCGTGTCTCTACAAGCCACTGGTGTACCAACGCGTTCGTGTACTCCTTGCGTTTGTTCTGACATGTGGGACAGTCTTGTTGCGCCGCTACAACCACCTCATACAGGGTGTAACATTGGCCTCTTGCGGTTCCGCTATCAGCTGATATAGCTGGGCGTCAGCTGGTTGCGGTCAGGGCGGCAGGATATCGTCCCAGTCCGTCACGTCGCGCACGATGATGTCAGTACGCGGCACCCGCGACAGTGCATCGGCCAGTTGGTTGTCATTCCCCGCTACGTGTTCGACCTCGAAATCTAAGCCCTGCAGTGCCATCGACCACCACGTAAGTTAACTGCGCACTTCGCGCATGGAGTTCAGCCACACGAGACACCTGTTGTCGGCGCGCAGGATGAATCTCTGGTATTACAATTATGCTCTGTAACGTTTCATCGCCCATACGACTGCTAAGCACTCTTGCTCGTTTACATGGTACCGTCTTTCCGTGGGGCCAAACTTGGCGCTCGAGAAGTCTATTACGTGTCGTGCCCCCGTATCGCTGTACTGGTGCAGCCCCGCACTGACTCTTTCTTGAATTGCGTCCATCTGGAGATACAGTGGGCGCTAACAATCGTAGGGGGCTAGGGTCTCACACCTCGTGAACTCAGTCTTAATGTCTTGGAACCCCTTGTCCGCCTCCGCAGTCCAACTGTATCTACTCTGCGGGGAGAGGAGAGCTGTCAATGGTGCTGTTATGATCGCGAACCCCTGTATGTGCTCACGCAGCCAGTTTATCAGGCCGGAAAACTCGCGCAGTTGTTTGCGCATGCCTGGTGGTTGGCACTCCTCTACTAGATGCAGGTGTTCGGCGTTGGGTTCAGTCCCTTTCTCGCTGACCATGTGGCCTAGGAATTCAATGTTGGCCTTCCCTATATGGCATTTGGGCACTGCGCATGTCAGCCCGTTGATGGCCAGGCATTCTAGGACGAGTGACAAGTGGATCAGATGTTATTCCCATGTGTTCGACCATATGAACACATCGTCGAGGTAGGCTAATGTGAACTCGCCAGCCAGTCCGCTCAGTACCTGCACCATCATCGTTTGGAACATCGCGGGTGCTCCTTTCAGGCTGAATGGCATTGCGCAAAATTGGTATTGGCTGCCATCTGGGGTAGTGAATGCGGTTTTCTCCCGGTCGTCCTGCCGCACCGGAACTTGCCAGTAACCGCTCCGCAGGTCTAGGGAGGAGAACACTTTCGCGCGACCGATGGCGTTCAGAGCATTCTTGACGCTGATGTATGGTGGGGACAAGTTTTCTGTCGCGAGAATTACGCGTCTCAGATCTACGCAAAAGCACAGCGTGCCATCTTTCTTGGAAGCTAATGTTATTTGTGAATTGTACCGGCTGTTGGCCGGTTCAATGACTCTGTCTGCCAGCATCTCCTTGATCTGTTCTTTGATAACTTTGGCCTGGTGTGGCAATTAGCCCCTCGGGGGTGTGTAAATAGGCTTGTGTGTGGTGAGGTCGATTCGGTGTTCCGTCACCGCAGTACGTCTCAGGATATTATTAGCCGCGAACACTTCGCTGCTCTCATCTAAAAGCCGTTGAAATGCCTCTCTGTACGCTGGGGGTACTTCATTTGAGATATCCTCGAGTCTAACTGTGGCAGCAAGTTCCCTTGTTTTCGCCTCTATACTGTATGTGGTTCTGCATTCCACAATGCCGAAGTGTATGCGTCTCGCCGCGGGCTCCACCACTGTGTTCTGTTCAGTAAGCCAAGGCAGGCCCAAGATGGCGTCCTCCCTCAACTCCGGTGCTACCAAAGCAGTTGTTATTGTCTCTATGTCCCTGATGTGTACAACAATGGTGGCTTTGCCTATCGCTTGGCACTTCGCGCCCTCGGCAGCTAGCTGAATGCGCTGATTGAATTTCAACATGGTTTTAGTATTAACAAATTCTGGCCGAATGAAACTGTGTGAAGCTGCTGTGTCTACTAGCACATAACAGCGGAGGTTGTTTATGCTTACTAAGATTTTGATTGATGGATGGTGTCTACTATGGATTTGCTGGAGTAGAGCGTGCTGTCGTGTCAGGTTGTTTACATTGACACTGGGGTACATGGTGACATCAGGTCCTGTGGCCCCTACTGTCCATTTCCCGACTGGGACCTGTTATTCTTGTCCCCTTGCCTCGGCCTTGCCGGCGCCCTAGGACTGTCTTTATGCCAGTGCAACTGGTTGCCCGGGCATAACTGACATGGGAACACGGGTGGCTTGGAATAGTCTAGCGAGCATCGCTGTTTCATGTTGGCATGCACATCACCCTTGGAATAATCACTCTCATACCTTGTGTTCCTTTCGCGTTGTCGCTCGCCGCCTGTCGCCGCTGTCCTTGGTGTTGCTAGTTGTGCAGCTGTTGTGGATCGGTCAGCGCCGCCGCACCCGTGCAGTGTCGCAGGCGGCTGGAGCGTCTCTCTCCCGAACAGTGCGGTGGTCTTTATGAACTCTTATGGCTCGTACGTCAGTAGTGGCACTAGCGAAGTGCGGAACTCTGGGCGTGCAGTTTCGGCGATGGTAGTAAGCACTTGTCGCGCACTAAGGTGTGGTTGGTATTTGCGCAGTATGTGGTACTTGCACGACACAAACACTGACAATGGCTCGTTCCCCTGTGGCTCCAGCACGAGCTGGCTTTGTGCTTGTAGTGACATGAACACTTCCCCGTATTGTGATAGGAACAGTCCCCGAAATTCGTTCCACGCCATCACATATCGCGTCATACTCGACCACCACCTGCTGGCTTGGCCTGTCAGCTGCTTCCCGATGACTTGCGGCCATTCTTCATCACTAACGCTGTACCGGTGTAGGCGGCCTTCACAGTCCTCGAGGAACGCCTCTGGGTCCTCGCTTGATAATCCTGCAAAAGTTGGTAGCATCTGGAAATGGCGTTTGTGTCGACATAGCCGGCGGGGGCTTCGCGGCCGCCTCCATCACCCGCGGCGTCACTGGAGTGTGCCAGGCACTCGTAAACATTGGCGGTATGGACATGTTCTGAATGACTGCGACAGTTGTTCGTGGGACAGCACTGTGACCTTGGTTCGCTGACCTCGGTGGGGTGGTTCTGCCAGTTCGGTGTATCCGACGGAAGTTGTTGCGTAGCAGCGATACAGCCAAAACACAGGAAGCCCGTTCGAACTACCGTCTGCTTCTCCTCGACCACGAGGCATTCCATATGCACATCTTGCTCACAGTACTTGCACCGCAACGTAGCTCCCGCCTTCATGCGGCATCGTGGTCGTCTGCGCTCGTGTACTGGTGGATCAGGTACCTTGCCGCTTCCCGTCGTGAATAGTGTGGAGACTCTGTGTTTCGCGCCATCACTGGGTGAGTGTACCATCGTGGCTCCCACGCTCATCTCGCACATGTCGCACCGGAAAGGTCCCGTGTGTGCCTTCACCACTTTCGCGGCTGACAAGCATCCCTCATGGTATTGCGCGGAACACATCACACACGGTACGGTGCACTGTCCTGGATGCACACAGACCAGGCTGTCACACACTTTACGCTTCAAAATGTCACTGTAATTTGGTTCCTGTTTAAAGTTTGTTTGTTGTGCTGCACACGCACACACGGTTGCACACAGTGTTATCCAGTTGGCAGCTTCCCGTCTTGGCCCACACTGCGTACCCGTCCGTGCAGGTACATCATCGGACGTCACCTGCAGCGGAAAGTCGCGGTTGTCGCGGAAGATGTTATGTGGGTACCAGTTTCGTAATAGCGCCTTCACATGGCATCTGTGGTGTGCCGGATGTACAGGCAGAGGCTTGTAGCATTGGTCGCACATGTGGCCGGTGGCTCCATACACGCCGTGGTATAATATGATGCGGAAGTGTGGTAGCGCGCATGGCACGGAAGATCAGCTGGTCAGGTCACCGACCTTGGCATGGCAGACTCCCCGCGCGCAGCACGGTAGGGGAGGTAGCTCCGGCGGCAGGTGGCCTGGGGGGTGACGCTGTCCTTGATGTGTGCGCTGCCACCCCTTGGATGGGCCAGGGGTGGTGAGGGGGTCGCGCGGCCGGTTGTTGCCACAAAATTGCCGCCCTCGCGTACTTTCTCCCTCTGCCTCCGACAATGGCATCCACTCGGTCTCCGCGCGCGAATTTTACTGTAACAGTAACTGTGTTGGTGCGTGATTGTTAACGCCACACAAGTTGGGCGACAATTTGATGTGAGCGGGGATCGTGATTAGGAGTTGATTGCCCAGTGCGCCAGCCCGTTAAGAGAGAACGGGCACTCATGAGAGCAGATACTCTAGGTTTCAGGGCCACATGGCCGACGGTCGTGGCATTGCAAGAATACTCCCCCTCTACGTCGCTAAGTTACTTACACAGGGCAATCTTATGGCGTTTCCCACGCCCGTAGCACTAAGGTAGAAAAGTACACTTACAAAACATACTGTAGGTATAGCACTGGAATGGGGGTTGAAGGGTCCCGTGCCCTGATGGCCGTGAAGCAGCAAGCAATAAATACGAACCTGTAGTTGGAAACGTATTTATTAGAAAAGCACCATGCTCCAATAATTCACACACACTGGTGGCTCAATATGCGGATCCGGCCCTAAGTCCAGCCGGTGGGCGATGCTGTAAAGTGAAAATTCACTGCGCGGGCGAAAAATAGAATTTAAGTCAAGCCCCTGCGCGACGAGTTGCAGGGGTGAACGGTACACCTCCGGGCCAGCAAAGTTAAATAAAATGTTCCAGATGAAAATATGACTATTGATACACTACTGATTAACACAAAGTCTTGAAGGGCCCGGAGTAACGAGCACATCGACCGTCCCGGTCCGCCACGTAATGCCAACTGGCGAGTCCTTCCCACGTGTATGACGTCATGCCGCCAAAGCGCGGGAAGCACTCGCCGAAAAACACAAAATCACTAAATTTAACAAGGGCAAAGGCCCAAAATAGTCACAGTAACACAGCTTGAGGGTTAGAGTCCCAAATTTGAATAACGGGCTAGTTTATAGAGAGTTTACAAAAATTAAATTTGCATGAAATTTTGAACCACAAGACACTTAAAGAATTAGACACTGAATTTTTACGTTAATTGAATAATAATTTTTACACAACACTGGTAATTACTGATTCTCTAAAACATGAAAATGTTTGGGGGAGAACACGTGCATATATTTGGGTGGTGAAGTTGGCTGCGCGGGTTAGTCCAACTTGCCGCGAGGCGCACGGGTGTATTGCTGGAATTAAGGTTAAATACAAAAAGGCTTAAAAGAGATACAGTACACATGGAACGCACTTACCCCTGGCCTTTGTATATTACTGCCTGCTAAATGGCGTAACTCCCATTGACGGAGCAAGCACGGGAGTGCTACTACGAAGTGTTTAACTTTAACGTTAATTTGTGTCATTTCTGGTCAAGGGGGCACATTCCTACCATTTAATGGCACTTCTTTGGGGCCGACACACACTCTGGTGGCACCCGGTGTTTCGGGGGCGGCGTCTGGATTCCGCTACCTCGTGTGCCCACGTGGCCAGGTGCGTTCCCACATGTCGTGGCTGTACGGGCGGGCGGCCCGTTCCGTAATGGTTGTTTGATGCGCACGACGGGCTCAGAGAGAGGAAGTTGCGGAACGACCCACGTCAAACTGAAAATTTGAAGGTGCACATTTGAGGCCAAATGGCATAGCCCTGAATTGAAAACGGTGCCCATCTGGTGTTGTGAAAGTTGTCTTTGCGCAGTCCTGTCTGCATATGGGGACTTTTCAGTAGCCCGATTTTAAAGTCTAGTGTAATGAACATACGAGCATCCTGCAATACTGCCAATGCCTCATCCACACTCTGTTTAGGGAAGGTGGGACGGAATCTATCACTGTGTTTATCAGGTAGAAATCCATGCAGAAACGCATGAAGTCATCTTTCTTTGCGACTAACCCTCCTATCCTGGAGATATATCTACTGTCCGTGTGTTCTATCACCCCCTCCCCTAACATCTCATTTACCTGTTCACGAATTACCCTATGCTTTTCGAATCCATACCCCCTAGGTCTCGTGTACACTGGTTCCTGATCGGCCGTAGGGATTGCGTGTTCGGCAGCTGTGGTAGCATGCAATAAGTCTTAGAACTGTTCTGTCTTTCTTTAAGTACCCGCTCTACCTTCTCACTGAATTCAAGGGGGACATATTAGCTAGGTCGTCAAGGGTCACAATTCGGTTAGTCTAATACACTGTTTCTTCATAACCATAGACAGTTCGGCGCTCACCTGGTTCGACGTGAAGTCTTCTCGCCGCCACCTCGTCGACAGCCTCCTGGTCCTCCAGCCAGGACTGTCCCAGCACCACAGCCTCCCGCAGTCCGTCGACGACAAGCACCTCGGCCTGCGACAGCTGGTCGCAGAGGCGGATCTTAATGCTCATAGAGCCAAACATCTTACATGCGCCACCGAGGGAGGCGAGCTGGAGTGTCATCGGGTCACAGCGCAGGTCGGCAGTGGGGACGAACCCTGGTTGCACCAATGGTGTGACTGGCTGTGGTGTCCATGAGGGCTGCCTTCGGTCATCTGTTGAACTCCAAGGGAATTCACATCAGGTTGTGGCTACTGGTGATCACAATGTTGGCCACCGGTCCGGCGTCAGTTGTCTTAGTCAGGATTGTTGCTGCTGTAACCATGGGGAGACGAGTGTCTGGCCTGTCTCCCCCTGATATTTGTCTCCTGGCTGGTGGTAGCTCCTTGGGTAGTGCTTGTGCCAGTTAAAAGAAGGCACTGGACACATGAAACACTGCAGCAGTTGTGATGTTTCTCGTTGGCATGTCATCGCCTCTGGTTGCGGTCTGGTTGTGATCAGCCCTGGCCTCTACTCTCTCTGCTCCATCTTATACATCCTCACCTCACCGTATTCAGTGTCCCGGCGGTCCGAGCCCGAGTTTGTGGCCGATCTGCCCCTTCCTTCCTGCTCCAGTATGTTTTCCACCGTCACGTCCCTCCTCACATACATCTTGGCGCTCTCTCCGTGTCTGGCATGGACAAACGGCTGGATCACCTTGTGCAGGCACCAGGTCACATCAGGCAGCGCATTGTAGATGAGCGTGTCCATTTTTTTTGCGTTGGAACTGCTGTAACTTCCATGCAACAAACTTCACCACTTTGCCTTCTCTCTTAGTCTCTCCATAAAAATGTGCGATGCACCCCATGTGGGCTTCGGCTGGCAGAAAGCAGTCTTTCAGTCCATTTACAAACTCCGTCCATGGTACCTCTGTCCACTGCCATAAGTTCCACCACTCATGTGCAGCTTCTTGTAACCATCTGTCCACATGCTCTGTCCACTCTTCCTGCTGTTCCCCGTACCGCTGCAAATGCCTCGTGCACAACTCGACGAAGGGGGCCACATCTTCTGTGTGAAGTTCGGCGTACTCAGGCAGCATCATCGTTTAAGGTGCTATATGTATAATTTGCCTCGGGTCCCGACGTGCTTCGCCATTCTCCCGTGCCTTGGCACTCGGTCATCCCCTGTGCATGCACATGTATCTGTTGGCCGATCGCATGTGTCTCTCCAGTCGCTGCGTCCCATCCTCGCGTACTGCTAACGAGCCTAGGGTTCGGTCCTGCTCCATCTTCACAAGTCCCATCGCACAGGGCATCGCGCATTCCTGGCAAGCAAACACACCCTCACCAGACGTGACTAGTTCTGGCACTTTCGCACACTTTCTACATTGGTTCGTCTGACTGTCGAAATAGCATGCCCACTCAAGTCCTGTACCATCACAGTGCGGCGAGTCGCTCCGATTCACACTGGCCTTGTGAATGTCCATTCCGAACAGAGATCCTGTCTCATTACGTATGTTTTGTTCTCCTTGGCTACACGAACATGTGAAGTTCCACCAAATTGCGTTACTCAGCAAGTCCACTTTCTGCACCAGACTTCACAACTCGCACTTCACTTTACGCCACGGCTGAATCGTTGAGAAAGTCCGCTTTACCGCTGAGAGCCGTTCGTGACACATCGGTCGCCAGGACCCGTTATCTGGAAGGGGCAGCATATCCGGGAGACAATGGCCGCCTACACGCTCCCCTGTCCTTGCTAGCACAACATTAGTTTCCAGTCCATGTTGTGGTCATTCTGTCTGGTGTCTCCAGAAACTAAATTTATTTTAACATCTGCCTAAAATCACGTGCTCACAATTCTTGTGTAAAACTTTAGAACTTATCTTGTCATGTCTACACATGAGATAAAATTACAGAAATGTCATAGTATGGTACCGTAAAACTTTTGATACTAATTTGCTAATGCGTTGGGCGCCATATGAGCCATAAGGGGGTTTGAATTTTGCGGTGCTGAGGTTTTGCTGAAAAATGTTTAAGTTCTAAATTAGAAAATATATTTAAAGGGTGCCATCCCAGCATTCCCGGCTGGGAACAGGTAGATCAAAAATTAAAATCAGGGCAGATGGTTCCTTTTGGAAAATAAGTTATTAAATTTTTTCGCATAGTTTTTGTGTAATGGCTTCTTAAAGTAATCATTTGCATATTTCCATTTTAAGGATTACTCTAAATCCAAATGACATACCAAACTGAAAAGAAATCACAGTGGATAAAGACAACGCAGGTTACAATAAGTTTTTATTTGTATTTAAATAAAAATGGTGAAATTTGCAAGAAAAATACAACATATTTTTTCAAAATAGAAAAATAATTTATTTCGTTATTTTACATAGCTGAATTTGTAGCCTACAACATTGTTATTCACTGTAAATTTTTTCAGTGTGGTAAAAGAGTTGGTTTTAGTGTTGTCCTTTAAACAGAAACATACAAGTTTTGACTTTAACGAGCCATTCAGCAAACAATTATGCGAAAAAAAATTATATAAGAGAAATAGTGAGTCACATTTTGTGTCTAAAAAAACTTATACAAATGTAAAAATAAACATGTGGTGATGAAATTTGCGGTACACTGCTCCCTTAATGTCTTAAGTCAGGACCACAGCCATAGAGGAACAGGTTGGACACGTGTTGAAAATTGACCCAGTTATGACTGATTGGCACCACTGGCACTCTGGGGTTGTTTAAACACTGCGTAAATGGGACTACAAGGAGCAAACTCGGGTCGGAGCTGCTAGGATAACAGATAGTACGGCGCTATACTGCAATGTTAAAACAACACTTCATTGCCAGTGGCGTTTTCAGTCATAACGAATTCAATAGCATTGGTAGACAGGCGAGTGTCCAGACCTGTACTTCTACGACCGTGGTCAGGACTTATTTGCTACTATGTTAGTGTAGTGTATGCTTAGAGTAAATATAGGGTAGAGGGAGTATCCTCTATACAGTTGTGTACGAAATTGTGTGTTCAACATGTCACGTGACTTAAGTGAAATATGTGCGGGAAATTTGAAATAACATTAAGAGCATAAATAAAAATTGCTTCGTAATAACAACTATGATAGGTTATTTTGGTTCCATATGAATATATGAACTAAGGAGAGCATACTACCATATTATTGCATAGTATAATTACGTAGAAATTTCAGAACGAAAAATGTAAACAATTGACGTGTGCCGTGGATGCCAGTTGTGCTGCCGTCCATATTGGGCTGCAGCGGCCGTGTCCCGGCCACATGTTCTCTCCTCAACCCCCCCCCCCTTATCCGCAGGACATAAGGCACTGTGCTTCATCGGTGGAAACGCCAACATCACGCCCCCCCCCCCTTATGAAGATACATTACGGTCTACAACTAGCAGTTTTGGGCTAGTCAAATTCGGTTGCAGGGCCCGCAGCGTATTTGCTAGTATTTTCAACTCAATCTAAAACTGTCCCAGACCATGTGAACACGTTTGTGGCGTCGGGGCGCTACGCACCACGACGCATGTCAGGTGCCAAGCTGCAACAGGCATTGTGTAAATAGTGACGTTAGTTATTCAGAAAGCATAAAAGAATACACTGCAGATTTGCATGATTTCACTATAGTACTCTTTTTTAAAAACGCTTCGAACATTTTGTATTTTATTTCAGTTGCTAAATTCATCATGGTGGCAAGGACGCTTAGGAAAGCCTGCCAAAAGTGTTTTAATTTACTTTTTGTGTTCTTAACATTTATATGCACCTTAAGATAAGTCTGATATATGTCTTCTCTTAATTCAAACAGAATCTCAATGTGTATTTCATTTTTGAATTTAATATGTATTTTATACTAACAATGCTTTCAGAGATTGCCCTACAAAAGACTGGCAGTTATATTTATTTATATGTAATGGGCAGAAACATTCCTAAAATTATTTCTTTACTTTTTCATAACTTTTGGTTTTGCATTTATGTTTAAATTAGAATGAAAGAGCAAATCTACCACGTCTGGTGGGAATGCGGGCTTCCGGGTCCTCGCCTGACACCATATTGAGTGAGTCTTCATCCCGTCAGCGAGGAAGTAGGTTATGCGCGTGGAGTGCGGTCACGTCTCCTTGAGGTCCCTCATCATAGTGACGTAATCTTTTAGTTTTCAATAGTTAATTTAGTCTACCGGAACCTTTTTGTGTCTCTTCAAGGCCTCAGGGATCGACGCGCATCAGGGCAGTGCTATTTGAGCCTCCCTCATAACTTTTCACCTAAGTCTATTGTTGGCCGATGCCACAGTTCACAGCTTTACTGATTCGCTCCGAGCGAATATTTTACATATGGTCAATGGTGGCACCACTCGAGAGTGTTTCAAGCTAATAAACCACCACGCTGGTTTCAATTCACATCAGTGTTTTCCTCAAAGGCAACAATGACTTTCTTCCCCTCCGCACCCTAAGGAACCACAGCAACCAGAGTCGTCGGGAGCAGCGCATGCCAGGTAGGCTAGCACGCAAACCACCACGACTTCCAACACTGACTAGCGGCAGGAGGGCCAGGTTACATGGCCAACAGGACGTCGACCCACACTAGACGTCAATCTCAGGTAACCTCACGTCGGGCACATTCTTTGGTTCCCCTGAACCGAACCTGGCCTATCCCGCGCCATGTTATTTGGCGCCCAACGCTTTGGCCAGAAAACAAGGCCAAAACCTTCATTTTCGAAACTGAACTAAACCTACCTACTCCAAGCTATATCCAAGCTCATACCTTCTTCTTGTAAAAATTGTTTTCAAAATTTTTATCATTTTCCTCTATCTCTATTGTTGGCTCATGTCGTTATTCCAAATTCCAAATCTACCTGAAAACCCTTCTTTTGGAACTTGTACAGGCCTTTCGCCACGTAAAACTGGCACCTTTGACTGAACCAAATCCTATCCTGTGCCCAGGAAGATGCCGAAGCACCCGGAAACAACCTGTTGTTGCAGTAGACCTCTCAGCGGTTTCGAGACCAGCATTGTTGCGATATGTACAGTAAAACCCCCTACGGGTGAGGGGACAGCCACGTCGCGATATTTAGGACTGTGAAAGGTGAAAAAATGGATTCCACTATTGTTAACTGGCAGACATAAAATGGTGTAGCAGAGGTACTGTGCAAAAACTATGTACGTCCTGTGACTGCAGAGGACCCATTTTCATTGACTGACACTTGCAAGTGCGATGACATGCGGATTGCGTTTAAAGTTCGTGAGCAACAAAGGTCTGTGGACTGGGACCTTAGCAACAGCGCAATTGCACACCTGTCTTGTGGCAAACACACTCGTTTGTGCCCAAAGAGTGTAAGACCGTATCAGGACAACAATGCGAGCATAATCAGTGACCATTGTTGCCAGTGTACCGACTTTAGGCTGCCAGAACTTCCACAGCCAACTTTCAAACAGAAACTGAATAAGTGCACGTATTGGAAATGGTGCAACGGACAGGGAGAAGTCTCACTCGCATGCTGCGATTGTCGTAGGCCTTTTCATGAACAGTGCATAACTGCGTGGGAAAACAGACTGTTCGCGCTGACAGATTGTTCGCTTGTGATTATTACCACCCACAGAAATTCGCTAACCGCGATAGTAGGAGACCAGCCGCGTCTACCGTGTCTACCGCATCTAATGTATCATCCGCAAGAACAGTAACAAGGGTGTTAGAACACTTTTCTGCGGTAACAAACTGTGCTACATTGTTACAGCCACGAGCCACGAGTACAAGACACGAACTCAGTGAACTGGAATCGTGTGTGACGAGTGTGTTTGACAGGGACGCGAGGGAACGTCGTACCACCCCACCTTTCCTACTACTGCGCCGGTCGACACAGCTGCGCGTGATGTCACAGCAAGGCCAAGTGTGCCGGCTAGTTCAAGGTCGCGCCCAAGGGAAGAGTGGAACAGCGAACAGCTGGTCTCTCGTGACACCACAACAAAGCATCACACGTGCGCTGTGGCGCATACGACTACAAGTAAGTTCCAGTCACTGCCAACATTCACCGGCTTACCAGCAGAGGACCCATTATCCTTCTTACAGGACTGCACACAGCGCCTGCTGCGCTACCAGGTTGAGGAGACAGACTGGCCGAGCTGCGTGGGTAAGCGGTTACAAGGTGAGGCAAAAGCATGGTGGCGAGCAGTTACACATTACGGTCAAACATGGTCCGAGTTTAAAGTTGCTTTTGAACGCAGTTTCAGTAGTACATTTACATCCTTACAAATACGCAGTAGATGCTTATTAGCAGAACAAAAATTAAACGAGTCACTCTGTACCTTTGTCACAAACAAAATCAGCATGTTAAAGAAGTACTATCCAGAGATGTCAGTACGCGAAGTTTTGGAGGTTGTAGTCTCGACAGCTCAAAACAGATTCAGACCTGACTTAGCTTCCCTTATTCACATGTTCGAGGAGGATTTCTTACGTTCAGTTGTTGTCCTAGAGCAAAATGTAGTTGAGGAAACATCGCGGCGTGACTGCAAACGTACCTTCTCACGTGTTACAGAACCATGCAAATCTGGCACAGAACAGCCAAACCAGGAGCAAAGTAAACCAGTCAATGCAGAGCAGAACAGTAACCCCAGATTTCAGCCCCGTAATAATAATATTAAGGGAGAGTGGGTCAAACCAGACTATTCAAAACCACTCAAATACCCATGTGCTTATTGCGAGGGGAATGTTTTTCATTGGCATTTTAGTGCTGGAATAAGGCAGCAGGCAAACCCATGCTGACCCAGTCGGGAAACGGGAAAGCAGGGTAAAGGGGCCGGACGTCGACTTTACCCCCGGAAAAACAAACAGTACCGGACTTGACATAAATTTAGAAGTAATTTGGCCAACTATACAGAATACGAAAAATGCCAACAATACTCAACATAGTAACAAGTGTAATCATGTGCATGCAGTTGATGTAAATAATGTAAATAATGAGAGTGAAAATTGTCAGTGTAATGTATGTCTACACAATGTGTCTGTCAACAGTGTTGTGTCACACAATGCTACCAATTGCAGAGCACTCCAGGGCATATGTCATCACAAACAAACTACATATCAACATTCAGAACTACCAACTGCGGAATGTAAACAAACCATTTGTCGACGCACAGAGTTGCCAATTGCGGAACAAAGCACATGTAAATAAAACATTAGTCAACCGACAGTTTTACCAACCACTGAAACCACATCAATATGTAAATAAAACACGCAGATTCAGACACCACAAAAATTCTACTTAATCAAGTACAGAATTTCAACCATGGCATGCTACGCATACCGGTCATTCTGAATGGACACAAATGCCGAGCGCTGATCGACACAGCCGCATCGCACAATTTTGTACATCCAGGATTTATTGACCTACGGAATTTTTAGACTACTGTCCGTACACTCAAACTGGCTACAAATCAACAGACTAGCAAGATGCTAGGTGAAAAAGAGATCGCGGTCACTATACGCGACATCACCACAACCACAACAGCCTTTGTCACGTCAGATCTACTTAAAAACGTAATATTAGGTATACCATTGTTGATGGAACAGAATACTGTTGTCGAACCAGTAGTCCGTCGAATACATTTCGGCCAACACAAGCGACGTACCGTGTACAATCTGGACCCCAAGCCGACCCACACGACCACACGCGTGCTGTTGGATGAGCTCGATCAAGGAGTACCAGAGCAGTACAGAGAAGCAATGCAGCGAATGCTGGACGAACGTAGGGATGTTTTCGCTACCACAGACCCTCTCCATAGAACAGATGTCTCTCAGCACCGCATTCCACGTACACAGGAAGAACCTATTTACATACCACCACATGACCACCAACCGCACCAGTGCTGCATCATCAAAGAGCAAGTGCAGGAGATGCTAGCGGAGGGAGTTATCGAGCCGATCCATAGCCCTTATAATTCAGCTATTACTTTAGCCCCTAAAAAGGATGGGACATGGCGTTTCTGTGTCGATTTTCACTCAATTAATTGGGTCACACAGAGCGCACTGCCACCTTACATTCAAGTCAAAGGAGCGCTAGGAGCTCTCAGGCGTGCCAAAATACTGTCGTCACTTGATCTTCGTAGAGGATACTGGCAGGTACCGGTCGCTCCAGAAGATAGACCCAAAATCGCGTTCACTACACCAGACGGCAGGCGATTTCAATTCTGCGCTATGCCTTTTTGGTTAAAATGTGCACCTGCTACCTTTCAAGCACTCATGGTAAACGTCCTTGATGGCTACATCGGAGAGTTCGTGCTGGCTTACCTCGACGATGTTGTCATCTGGTCAGAAACGTGGGAGGCCTGCATACGCCATCTTTCCCTCGTGCTTGAATGCTTAGCTACTAACGGACTGACCTGCGCAAATCAAAAGTGCCATATCGGCAAAGATTGCATCAAATTCTTAGGACATCTAGTAGACGAGGAAGGCAGCAGGCCGACACCGGAACAAATTGATTCGATCAATAGTCAAGCAGCACCACAAACTCGCAAACAATTGCGTAACTTTTTTGGACTTGTAAACTGGCTCAGAGATTTCATTCAGGACTTTGCTATTGTGACAGCACCTCTCACGAGTTTATTGTCACCAGCGAAACTGTTCAAATGGAAGTTAGATCACCAGCAGTGCTTCGAACAAATCAAAGCCAGATTATCCGAGTGCCCCAAACTGGCACGACATTACCCTTGCAGACACCTATATCTACAAACCGACGCTAGTGAACAAGGTCTAGGAGAGGTATTGTACCAGTATGGCGATAACAATGAACGACGTATCATAGACTTCAGCAGCGTGAAGTTCGGCGCAGTGGAACGTCGTTATGACGTGAATGAACGGGAGTGTCTTGCCGTCGTCTGGTCAGTAAAGCGGTACTGCCAATTCCTGGAGTACCAGATATACACACTACAGACAGACAACCGTTGTTTAGTATGGGTCCACTCCATGCGCGAGGCACGGAGCAAGTTAACTCGATGGGCACTGTTTCTCCAGTCATTCGATTTTGAAGTACAACATGTACCTGGAGTTGAAAATGAGTTAGCAGACAGCCTATCAGATCTCCGCAGGATGTGTTCGCCCATGACGAAGAGGAACGGAACGAAATCATGCCACCAACAATGCATAACACTGGAGACGGTAATCCGGAGTGCAGCCGAATAACTGTACAAGACAATCTCACCCTTGAAGCACTGAAGGACCGTGTCGTAGCTGCACAGCAACAATGCCCTGTGTCACAGCAACTAGTTGACAGATGTAGTAAGGGCAAGGTTCCGCATTGGCGTTTCGTCGACGGCATTCTACAGATAGAATGTCTGGCAGCCAATCCAGGATGGAAGGTGTTCGTGCCAGAAGCAGAGCGGACCACAGTCCTGCGGTTCGCCAATGAGAGCCCTTGGGCTGGGCACCCAGGCGGAACACAAACGCCAACCAACATCAGACGTCACTTCCACTGGCCAGGAGCAGCACTACAGACTCGGAACTTCGTACGCGAGTGCCAGCCATGCAACCGTATTAAGAGCCGATGTGCAGATGTCCTGCAACAACAGCAGCCGAGGACACCTAGCATCCCCATGGATACTGTCGCGTTGGATCTGATGGGTCCGTACCCACTTGCCAAGGGGGGCAAATGCTTCATACTCGTCATAACAGACCTGTACACCAGGTGGGTCAAAGCCTTTGCCATTTCCAGCGGACGGGCACCCATCATCACACGTGTTTTAGAAAACGAGTTTTCACAAGATGGGGATACCCGCCGGTCCTGCTAACCGATAATGGAACTCAGTTCACAGGCAAACATTGGCGCGAGTGTTGCTCTAGGTGGAACATACAACACCACACAACAGCCACATACCATCCACGAGCAAACCCGACAGAGTGCAAGAACTAGGAGATTAAGGTAAAGCTTCGATTTCGGACGCGTGGACACCATGCGAGTTGGGCAGAACACCTCCCCGCTATACTCTACACCCTGCGCTTCCGAGTCAATGCAGCCATCGGATACTCTCCTGCAGAACTGCTCCAAGGAGACAACTTATGGCTACCAGGTGAACTGGCGTGTTTCCCGCGTGCTGACGCAACCGAGGGAGACGGAAGTGGTAAGTGCCGTCAACGACAACGACAGCGTCGAGACCAGGTGCAACAACAGCAGCAGAGGTACGCAGCACAATGGTGCCCGAACACAGAAAGACCGCCACCACCCCTTCAACCTGACCAGCGGGTATACGCACGTGCACACCCACAATCTGCGAGTAAAAGAGCTTTCTGGGCAGGACTGTCGCAGAAGTGGACTGGACCTAACCTAGTACTGAGAGCTGCTAGCAACACGTGCTACATTATCAGGGTGGGACGTTACAACGGTAAAGTTCATCGGGATGACCTACGCTTGGCGAGGGTGCGGCAAGCCGAACACCAGCCAGAATACAACCCATGCGGGGAAACACCACCGAGTGACGCGCCGGTGGGCAACTCCATTGACGTAAACACTGAACCTGAAACGGAAACACCACTCTCAGCAGAACCCGTTTCGCCTGACAAACAGGGTACTATAGAGGAACCGGCGGGGACACACTTGCCTCACTTGTCGACTTCCTTGCCCGCAGAGTCACCCTCGTCGACCCCAACGGAGCTACATAGCGAGGCAAATGGACCATTCTCGAGAGTTGGTGACAGGAGTCCAATGACAGGGGTGGACCACCTTCAGACAGCAACCAGGCAGCCGACCCGGAGGGCTCTCCAGCCCTCGAAGGGCTGACTACAGAGGAGACCAACCGGTCTTCTGACAGTGCGACAGAAGGGAAAGAAAGCAGAACCGTGGGTGACACTCCTGCCCTGCCTACTGACAGCATGGACGATGAGGTCGATGCACATGTTGCAGAGCAGCCTACGTCTCGCAGCCCAGTTGACAGTAAGGCTGATGGAGAGTCCAGTGGCCCAGAGACGCCTGCAACGCCACCATGTCGCAGTCAGCGATGACGCCATCCTGTGCAGGCTCCCGGCACAGGATGTTCTGAGGTGAGATCTACACAACCTAGCGTCCCTTCTCTGCCCAACAGGTGCAGGAAACGGGCCGAACCACTCTACGGGGATGCTAAAGAGGAATGAACATCCAGTTCCCATGCTGTCTTAGCCACTACAGCAGGTCACTACCAGCTGCGAGCCCACAACACCTTGTGTGCTCCGAGCAGCTGGTACCACTAGCGGCCATGGATGCCCGTTCTGCAACCGTCCTTTTCTGGCTGCTGCAGCTGTGTCCTGGCCACGTGTTCTCTCCTCCCCCTCTACATCAGGACATAAGGAACTGTGCTTCATCGGTGGAGACATCAACACCAACAACTTCCCCCCCTCTTATGAAGGTACATTACGGTCTACAACTAGCAGTTTTGGACTTGTTAAATTCGGTTGCAGAGCCCACAGCGTATTTGCTAGTATTTTCAACTCAATCTAAAAGTGTCCCAGACCATGTGAACACGTTTGTGGCGTCGGGGCGCTACGCACCACGACGCATGTCAGGTGCCAAGCTGCAACAGGCATTGTGTAAATAGTGACGTTAGTTAATCAGAAAGCATAAAAGAATACACTGCAGATTTGCATGATTTCACTATAGTACTCTTTTTTAAAAACGCTTCAAACATTTTGCCTTTTATTTCAGTTGCTAAATTCATCATGGTAGCAAGGACACTTAGGAAAGCCTGCCAAAAGTGTTTTTTTTTTTTACTTTTTGTGTTCTTAACATTTATATGCTCCTTAAGAGCAAGTTTGATATATGTCTTCTCTTAATTCAAACAGAATCTCAATGTGTATTTCATTTTTTAATTTAATATGTATTTTATTCTAATAATGCTTTCAGAGATTGCCCTACAAAAGACTGGCAGTTATATTTATTTATATGTAATGGGCAGAAACATTCTTAAAATTATTTCTTTAATTTTTCATAACTTTTGGTTTTGCATTTATGTTTAAATTAGAATGAAAGAGCAAATCCACCACGTCTGGCGGGAACGTGGGCTTCCGGGTCCTCGCCTGACGCCATATTGAGTGAGTCTTCGTCCCGTCAGCGAGGAAGTAGGTTGTGCGCGCGAAGTGCGGTCACGTCTCCGTGAGGTCCCTTATCTTAGTGAGGTAATCTTTTAGTTTTCAATAGTTAATTTAGTCTACTGGAACCTTTTTGTGTCTCTTCATGGCCTCAGGGATCGACACGCGTCAGGGTAGTGCTATTTGAGCCTCCCTCATAACTTTTTACATAACTCCATTGTTGGCCGATGCCACAGTTCACAGCTTTACTGATTCGCTCCGAGCGAATATTTTACGTATGGTCAATGGTGGCACCACTCGAGAGTGTTTCAAGCTAATAAACCACCACGCTGGTTTCAATTCACATCAGTGTTTTCCTCAAAGGCAACAATGACTTTCTTCCCCTCCTCACCCTAAGGAACCACAGCAACTAGAGTCGTCGGGAGCAGCTCGTGCCAGGTAGGCTAGCACGCAAACCACCACGAGGACTTCCAACACTGACTAGCGGCAGGAGGGCCAGGTTACATGGCCAACAGGACGTCGACCCTCACTAGACGTCAATCTCAGGTAACCTCACGTCGGGCACATCCTTTGGTTCCCCTGAGCCGACCTTGGCCTATCCCACGCCGTGTTACAATGTTTGCCAAGTTACCGTTTTTCTTAACCCAGCTGTTCTTAGTAAAAAGTAAAAAATATTAGCTACATATTTACTGTAAGGTTTTGTTTGAACCGAGATCTTGGTGACACCACATGACTAAGTATATATTCTGTAAGGTACGCCATGAGTTTCAAACAACACGACTGCATTTTTACGCCGAGAAAACGTAAATAAACGACACCAAACTCTCGAGACCATGTTTGACACACATTTGTGACGTCATGTTACCTCTACTTTATATTACCTCTATGAGTGTATGTGATTTTTAGGACGAAAATATACACATTCCAGGCCCTCGGAGTTGGCACACATACAGTAGTTATTCATTTAAATAATTATGTTTAGCCAATATTTACTATTTTCTAAGTTTCACATTCCTACAGTTTATTGTCAACTTATTTGTGTGTTTTAAATATTTTATAATAATAGTGTTACCGTGGATTGTGGTGAGATTGATCTTGGAATGGGAGATTGATAACTTCGCAGCATTCTGTTAAGAAATTAGTTGGAATCTGAATTACAGAGATAAATTTTCTTTCTTCGCGTAGGCAGTACTTTCAAGTTCCCTTTCAGGCAGCAGCTATGTTCCGCAGAAAATAATGTTTATGGATATGGTGTAAATAAATGGGAAACCTTGACTAAGATTTTGTGTGATTTTATCAACCATCTTACTATTGAATGTAAGTAACATTGGATCATTTGTAGTGTTATTTGAACAAGGAAACTTTAATAATTGCTTTATGGTTACCTTAGCATGATGCACCATTAATTTTTTACTGTCCAGTTTTCTCACCATAACCTAAAATCTTAGATGGGGTGAGATTGATCATATCACACAAATTATCTCGTCTATTACATATTACAATTGTACAGTTTCTACATCATTTTTACTCCTTAATGTTCTTGTTACAGGTGTGTAGTGAGTAAAAATGGACGGGACATAGTATTAACCCCCTATGGTAGTACCTACAGTGGCATGGTAGAGCCTCATGCAAATAGGACCAATAAGACAATGTGTTTATGTTAGTTAAACTTTCATTTTCATAGTAAATGCTTTATCATTTCATAAGAAAAGTTATATTCAACTCTCAGTATCGTTTAAAGAAAGCCATTTAAGGGAACAATGAGTAATGAGTATTTTATCTGTGTGATCAATCTCACCCCATTTAACATTTTTTTTTATATCTCATAAACGGTTGGGCCAAAAGTTTTGTGGGTGAAATTGATCACTTCTAGCCACTAGTACTTTAGTTCTGTGGTATAAAAATAATGTGATCAATCTCACACCACAATAAGTGTGAGATTGGTCACCGGTATTAAATTTTTTTTCTCACTTTTGTAAAGCTCAAAAAAATAATTTAAGATATTTTTCTGATTTCCTTTGACGTCCTCTTTCAAATGAAGAATTTTACATTGATGCAACAGATATACTTTGCCTTCAGTAAATAAATTCTTAGCAAAGTGATCAATCTCACCCCAATCCACGGTATCTGATGTCGAAATTTTAAACTGCTGTAAATTAATTGTAGTTGGATTGAAGGTATTAGTTGAAACTTCTTAATTTTGCAGATGTCTCTCATTTTGGCTGTTTCACATATTTGATTTATCTTGTGGTGATTGTCAACGTGTATTTATGTAGTACATTCAGTAATTAGATATGTATGCTATTTATAACGTCAGTGGGGAAAAGGCAGACAAATATTATTCCCTATCCAGAAAATAATATTAAATTCTTTGAACACATTTTTCTTACACAAAAACACACACACATATGCACACACATAATCATCTATTGACGAAAAATGTATTCCCTGGATTTCATATTGTTTTCTGGATAGTGAATAATAGTATAATCCTTATATGCGCCCAATATTTGAATATCCCGCCAAATAAATGTTATTCGAAGTAGTTCTTAGATTAATCGCCAGAACGCGCGATAGTTCTAGTAAATTGCCGCAACGGTCGTGGATTTTGGCAGATAGGTAAATTCGAGTGTCCCGTCTCTTATGTATCATCTTTGCCATACGGCATCCACCTTGTTTTAGTATCGTCCCGGGCGCAAGGCGCTGTTGTCGCAAGCTGTACTCGGTCAAAGGTATTAGTAACATAAGAGATGCCGATCTAGTGAAACCTTTTTGTCTATGGGAGACAGCATGTTGAGTCTTCCTTGAAGTTGACGATTTAGGCCAATTTCGCGCGCACAATGTCTTATTGTTACCCAAAACAAACTAAACCTCGAATTCGGAAATTCACCAGTGCGTCCACCGAGGTACACCGGATGTTCGTAAATGAACATTTTGCTCTCAACTGGTTGAATTCAGCCTGGAATAAATTTACCACCACTTTCTCATTACTATTTTATCATGCTTTTCTACTGGTGACTGTTCGTGAACAAAACAATTCTGCAAATAATTGGTTGACTAAAGGCATACGAACTTAAGCATAGATCGCTCTACAATGCCAAAAAGATAAATAAAAGCAATGCTCTAAGCTATGTGCCGCGGACGCCCATTCTGCCGCCTCCAATGTCTGGGATACTGTGGCTGGGTCCCTGGTACATGACCGCCATCCCCATTTACTGAAACCACCTAAACGCTGGTCTTCGCTATGCAGCACGTGAAGTGCTGTTCCCATAAGCTGTGATGATGGAGTACCAGCCTCAATCAAGCAGTTTTAGACTGCCCTTTTCTAAGCAGAGCCCGCCAACGAATTGGTAGTATTTGCAAAATTAACTAGAGCTGCTAGACACTGTGTGAAAATGTTTGTAGCGTCGGGATGCTACGAGCCGTGATTTAATACAGACGACAAGTGACAGCGTCATATTTTATTCCAAGTGATTTGTGCGAAACAAATGTTAGACACATACATTGTGAATTTACACTAAACATTATATGTTACTTTTACTACACAACTCGTTAAACATAATTTCCATGAATATGCAACGTACATGACTAGGGCAGACCTGCTTGAGGGTATTTCCATGAATAAACCGGACATTCAGTTCAATGTATTTAGCGAGTTCTTATTTGTTACAATGGGATTACCTCTCAGCATCATTAAATGTTCCACAGTGTGCAACAATCAGCTGCCTGCGTGCAGGGAAGACATGCAGCACTGGTTCCAGAGTCCAGAACGACTACTGAAGGGTAGGTGGGCCAGGTTCAGAGGCCATCTGGCCGTCGACCCACACCAAAACAGGTACTGGGTGAGTCGGCCACGTTTCCTGTATTCCTGAATCTACCCAGGCCTATCCACTGCCCTCGTTAAACTGCATGATACACAGAGAATGTCAACTTTAACTGAACGACAGAAGCAATTCTTTCATTGTGCGTCAGTGAATAACAACACATCCTCCTTCATTACTAGCAACTGCACACACTTCTAGAATTTCAGTACAACTGTTGCACTGTGTCTCACAGAGCTTTCACACGTGTGTTACAAAAGCTGAAATTATACGTTGGTAAATGTGACGCTTTTGTTTGTAACTGCTGTGAGATAAAGATGTCAACAGTAAATGTGAAACATCACTGTTCCACCTGCCTGTATCGTCAAACTTAATAAAATTGTGACATTATAAAGGACGTTTACTGTTAACACGATGTGGTGTTTACATAACTCAAAATAATATTTAGCAGCATCTCATGCATCTTCGCACATTCACTGTGCTATTCGGGAAATTGTTAAGTTCAGTGTATTGCTCTGCGTCTGTATATTTACGTCGGTTAGCTTCTATTTCACATTGACTGATAATGTAGACACTATGAAAAAAACTGAACTCGTAGTCGGGAGGACCTGTGTTCGATTTCCAGTGTTATTCGAAATTTGCATCACTACAGGAAGAACACTGTTTGTGACTGCCAGACACATACATGGGCCATACGAGTGAACCCTTTGATGCACAATACTTTTTATGATAGGTAGTCCTACGCTACTTCAAAACATCTTAAAACACTGGATGGAAAATCAGGTCCGCATATTCGGTCTAAGGAAAGGAACATTTTGGAAAAAATGCCAATTTTTTTTTCATGTAAAATTTTCAGGCAGGCGCAATGAAGAACTGGAAGTTTGTATCTGTGAATGTATTACAAGGGGGCGAGCTGCTAAACATATCTCTGGCCCTCTAGTTGAGTGAGGAGTTCAGGGGAATGGAAGCACGGAGCGGTGAGTACCCTACATTTTCTATGTACACTTTGAAATTGGGCAATAGGCCTACATGCTATAAGGTGCAGTTGAGCATTGAAGGCCGGACGATTGAAATGGAACTAGATAGGTGCGGCTGTTAGTGTGTTACCTGAGAAAATTTACCAATAGCAGTTACCCCATTTAGACTACAAACCAGTATCAATTCAGTTGAAGACATATGGTGGTCAGGGCCTACCAGTGTTAGGTCAGGTCATGGTTAAGGTGACTCACAATAACCATTCAGTGAAGTTGCCCTTATTGGTGGTTAAGCAACTGAGTGAAGATATGCCAGCATTGATGGGACGTGACTGGCTGGAACAACTGAAGATGGATTGGCACTCCATTTTT
>PNEQ01135142.1:0-10135 GCA_003012365.1 Medauroidea extradentata
AAAAACGAATTTTGAAAAATCCTGAAATTACTTTTTAGGTATTTGCGTAAGCTTCATTTTAAAGAAAAAATCACTTCGATATCTCAGGTGGTTTAAGAGGAAGAGAGGATTTACTGTAAACGAATTAAACGGCTTTTCACCTCCTTAATATAAAAATTTCGAAAAATCCTGAAATTTGTTTCTAGACATTTGTATTTGAGACCTAACGAAGTGAATAAGACAACGATAGCCCGTCGGGTTCGAGAAATATCAAAGATTTGCAAAAAATACATTTCACCCCGTTTCACCACGTTAATAGCCGAATTTCAAAATTTACTTTCTTAGTGCGCGCCTACGCCACAAGGGGAAACTTCCCTTAAAATTTCACGTTTCTAGGTCCAGTGGTTTGGGCTGGGCGTTGATGATGAATGAATGAATGAGTCAGTCAGTCAGTCAGTGGGGCACTTCCTTTTATATATATATAGATTAATTGTTTTTTGCAACGTGAAAATACTGCTGAATGGTTCTAAACTATGGATTGTTTATTATGAATATAACAATTTTACTTGGTATCAAATTATTTTTGATAGTAAATTAATAATAATGCTTATATAAAATAGTATTTTCATTGTTTATGATAACGTGTTACAGTAAGCATTAAAACGTAAATTTACTAACCCACTTAAAAATAAAACGAATAAACATACGTTCGAAGACGTTTTATTTATACGTTTTGTGAGTAGAATTATGAATTAAAAATTTAATGCAGCATTTTTCGACAAATTAAGAAAATTACATGAACCTACAATGAATGAAAGCTACATAAATAATATTTTAACGCAATTATTTGTATTTCAGGTGGGTTCAGTTATCTTGGGACAGTTTATAGTTATTATGTAACAGTACAAATAAACAAAGGGTAATACTATTTGATCAATATGTTACCACAAATGTGTATAACTACTGTTGCATTTTAACAAACAAGTGAATTAAAATTAATATCTTATGTAAACATGCATAAGTGAGTAATAATTAATTAATTTTTTAGTGTAATCTCTCTGTAAACATGTACTACACCAGGAATGTTACGAAAAATACTACGACCTCTTGTTTCAAAGTATTGTTTGATATGCATACAAACAATGTTATGGTTTACATAGTGATCATGTAGGCCTGGTCACGAGAGCAGATCTACTAAGACACCTCTGCAAGGTTCACTTTCGTAAACGATAACGTCTTCAGGATGTCTAAGGTCTGACATTGTTCCTACCACAACAGAAACATTTTTCCGGCATATAATATGTATTGTTAAATATTTATAACTGCAAAGTAAATGTGTTGCATTAAAGTTTTCTTTTAGTTATATAGTAACGTTAAAAAATTTTTTTGCATAAATTGTCTTAGTTTCTTCAAATATGATAATGATCAAAAAAATTACATTGATTCAAAGAAATGAATATTATCGTAAAAGATTAGTGATATCATATGCGGGTTTTCATTTTATTGATGTTTTTTTAATTTTAATATTTTTGTATTCGTTTTTGCAGCAAAATATTTTATTTTCTGCAAACTTAACTGGCTCAAATAATTTTTTCCACTGCATCTACTATGGATAAAATACTTTTACTGTACGTCAGTGAGTACAACACATCAACCAACGCGACGTTTTAAATAAGTGACGTCACTCGCCATAAATACACTAATTAACGCCATAACATTTAGCAATGGCATTATATAAGAAACCAAATATTATCGTGAACTAATAATTATACATTAAAGTACTTTATACAGCAACCAAGAAAAATTTTAAATATCTTCATGACTCAAAGTTGTCTGTAAAGTACTGTAGCATGTTGCGCCTAACTTGATTGAATGACAACTCGAAATAAATTAAGCTGTAAATATACTGATATATTACTATTAAGTATTCCAGTTGGCCACATATTTACTCTTTACTATAATTATATTATTCTAAATCACCGAGTCATTACAAAAACTTTATGTATACATATTTTAGTTGTTAATGACATATCCTTATGGAAAGTGTTCCTTGTACGTGTACATTGATTTTCAGGAAACAGTAGGTAATAATATTAGTAAGGATATTACCGTCGGCAGTAGCCTGTAATTGTACATTTTATGGACAAGCGAGGCTACGGGAATGAACTGCTTATATCCGCCAAATAAGAAAACGTGTTTGGGATTAAGGCTGCTTGCACCGAAAAATTCGTAATTGTATTGTACTAAACACTGTCCAACTCTTACACAATACATTCATAGCAATTTTCCAGAAGTAAAATATTTCTCGGTTCCATAATTTTCGAACAAGAACTATTTTCGGCGCTTACCCAAAGTAAAAACTATTCAAAATATACGAATGAAGTATTTTAAAGTGAAAGTAAATATATTAAGCTGCAGAATGACACCTTTGTAGGTTCACGTAAAATTTGTTTGTATAAAAAATTATTGGATGCACCTACAGTTTTGAATATATGTGGGGACCTATATTTTTGAATAATGATACTTACGTGAAATGACAAAGGTGTCATTCTGTATCTTAATACATTTACTTTCATAAAATAAATTTTCAGTTGTATCGTTTTAATAGTTTTTAGTTTTTACTTTGGGTAAGAGACGGTAACAGTCAAAAATCTACTTTGACATGCACTTGTACGAAAACTGGAACTGGAAAAATACTTTATTTGTGGTAAATTACTGTTAACGTAAAGTGTAATAGTGCAACAGTGTTTGGTATAACTATAAAATTACGAATTTTTCGGTGCAGAGCGCTCTTAAAGAATCTGCACTGAAGAGTGAGCAAGGGAAGGCGGTGAGTGACGTCACTGGAGGGTAATTCACCCGGAACGTCCACAGGGTCTCGGCTGGCTGCGCCCGGAGGACCGGAGTCAAATAGGGGTGTCAAGGGGAGGAAGGGAAGGTTGGGGAGGCGGAACCCGGCAGACTGCTGCTGGACCAGAGATTCCATCTTCCGGCACGCGGAAGCTGCGTCTGGAAACTTGGTTGCGAGGGTTGGCCAGCCTGCATGCTCGCTTTATAAGATCGGACTTGAAATGTTTTTCAAGTTAGTGCTGGCTTTACCACTCTTCTCTACGCTACCAGAAAATGTCGCGAATTAATTTTGAAGCAAGATATAATTCAAGCGAACGTGCATTGTTGTAACGTTTCTGGTTGGATCACAGTTTAAAAGTGATGATGATCATGGTCGTATTTATGCAGCTAGGCGCCGGCCCGTGAATTTTCAGCGCCACCGCAGCATCTATTTTACATCCTTCCCTACCAAGTCGCGTCCTTGTACCATTTCCAACAACACATTAAAATTTCTCTACATTTTTTTTTTCGCTGTTGTTATGATTTCCTACCCCGACAGCGCCTCGGTAACAGAAGAATGCGGCCAGGGGAGTTCTGTAAACACAAAACTATAAACGACCGGCGGAGCAACGCAAAACCACAGAATATTTAGGAATACGGAAGTGAAATAGCCGGTAGGACAGCGAACTCAGTCACACACGCCAGCAAAATGGCTTCCGTGGCCAGCAACATGGCGGAGGCACCTACCGCCAATCAGTTTAAGGTGGCTACTCTGCTAACTGGCAGCCAGGCCAATATGAAACCTATCGTAACATGCAGGAGCCAAACATACACGGGGCTGGTATCAACAGTCTTGTGCAGACAATAAGCGGCGAAGTTCGCCCGTATCAAACGAGCCGACACGTCATTTCATCATTTCACGTCTGTATTACTACTTAGTCTGAGGCAACACCGAGCTGCTAGAAATTCTATTATGTCGGGGAAATAATAGGGACTGTTTTGGCAAGGGAAGTCTCCGCCTTTAACGTCGTAAGGGGCCAATCAAAAGGCTGGAAAAAGGTGACAAGAGGTGGGGGCGCGAAGAGTGGTGGAAGGCTACCGACAAGAGGCACGGGGAGTCTCTCTCGAGCGGCGACGGGATTTAGAGGTCCTGGTTCGAGACCAGCGGGGACCCATAGGCGACGTGAACTTCTCCTACTACGACCACGGTGTCCGGCACACTGGTGAGCATTAAGCTGCTTATTAGGGAAGGAGAGGAATCCTGATCCGTAGCTCCTGTCTTGACCTTCTGTCTATTCCTTCCTTACAATGTTCTTCTATACTGTATCTTTGTTTTAAGTCTTCCTAGTAGTAGTTAATAAAGATTGTTACCTCCTACTTGATCTATTTCTCTTACCCTTACCTTCCAATCTAATTTATATTTCCTTGGTTCTCGAGCCATAAGCGAGAGGCCATAAAAAAGTAAATTAGAACACTGCATGATAACAAAATAATTATGGCATAATGCGTGTTTTAATTACCTCTAATGCAGTTTCTTGAAAAATACAGTTAACAAGAAACTTTTTTCATTAAATAAACGTACGAGTGCAGCAATTTGAATTTTTACTAGTCGCCATATTGACACTCATAAAAGCAGCGATGGGAAGTTTTTGACATTTTGACCTCACTAAAAGTGCAACTAGCAAAGTTACGCTCTATGCCCGGGCCTAGTGGGCCTAGTGATAAATCCGGTCCTAATGACGATGGGTGTTCTACCAGAGGGCAAGCCTAGAACCACGGAGGACATCAGGTCACAGACTAAGTAGTAATACAGACGCGAAATGACGAGGCGGCTCATTTGATACGGGCAAACTTCGCTGCTTATTGGTTACCCGAGGCTGTTGATATCAGCGCCGTGTTTGTTTGGCTCCTGCATATTACGGTAGGTTTCGTGTTGACCTGGCTGCCGGCTAGCAGAGCAGCTGTCTTACGCTGATTGGCAGTAAGTGTTGTCGCCATGTTGCTGGCCAGGGAAGCCATTTTGCTGGCGTGTGTGACTAAGTTCACTGTTGTACTAGCTATTTAACTTCTGTACACCTAAATATTCTTTGACTAGGTGATGGAAATAACGACGTCCTTCGAGGCCGACTAGGCAGGTGATTCTGCGGTGGTTCACCACTGCATTCTGCAGTATGTATATGGGAAGACAACACAACACCCAGTCCTGAACCCAGAGAGGCAACTGTAGGCATTGCCCTCCCCGGCCGAGATTCGAACCCGGAACTCAGCAACTAAGAGCTTTAACCACTGAGCCAATCCGTCGGACTCAGTTTATAAGTAGTGCCCCGAATACATCGCGTATTCATATGTGTATAAGCCATAATATTATCTCATGTATTTCAAAGTTATTTGGACAATTTCCAGAGGATTCATCTCGCAGCATCATAGACTTCAGTCCTATACACACAGTGGCCACATTCTATTAGCGATTGGTTTCTGGCCGTAGTCCAAGGGGGTAGCACCCACTTTGTTTTAGTGGCTTACGTACACATCTTCAATTTTACTTCATTGTTATTGGTAGCGTGTCTATGTGAAGAGCCCTATCTCACTTGACTGAGCCAATTACAATAACGTTCCTGCAACAATACACATCTGTTATTTGCCGGTAGAATTCCAAGGCTCGTGAGTGTTAAAATATCGAATCACAGACCACGAAGCAGAACTGCAGATGTGTACGTAAGGCACGGAAACAAAGTGAGGCAAAAATCTTTTCGCGAAAAACAGGGGTCCCTAGTTATTAGTTGCTTGCAGCCGTCAAATGACTGTCAAAACAACTTTCGTCCAATCACAGATAAATCCGTGACATATTCGTGCCACTTGCAATTGGTATGAACTAGGAATTTTCGAGAAACGACTTTTGCAGTAGCTTGTCTCAATGATGTATGCTTTCTCTCAGCTCGAACAACTGCAGTAATATGACTTTGTCCACCTCGCTGGGCACTATAGTTATGACGTCACTTCTGAATGCACCACTACCTGTCTGGTAGACAGGAGAATGTGGACCAACGGATTGGCCTCCACGTTCCCTGAATATCAGGAAATCGTATATCATTTTGTGGGGCTACATTAAGTACACATTTAAGGCGTGAACATGCAAACCTTCAAAACCCCTGTTCCAAGACCGTGGAAGCAACCCGCACCGTTATTTCAGTCATGTTCCAATGGACATAGATGGAAATCGAGCACAAAATAGACATAATGCGTGACACCAAAGGGACCCTCGTAATAAACAACTGACTCCATTCTTAATAATTTTGCCTATGAAAATACTTCTAAGATTTGAAACGAAAAATGTTGGGCGCATGCAATAGCTAATTAAAACCCGAATAGTTCACCTAAGTCACTAACAATTTTGCTGCACTGGAGCAAATTATACGAACTGTTGTGTAAGTTTTCGCAACAACAGTTACTCTCTATACTCCTTGCTCGTTTTATCTTACATGAAATTTCATTGGAGAAACAAAATTTGTACCAAACACACAAACAAGTAAACAGACACACAGACATGAAAGCATGTTAATATGGCATTGTCATCCAGCTGATAATCTATTTAAAAATTTGTACTGAACAGACAGACAAACAAAAAACCGAGTTAATAAAAATGTGGTGAAACCTTAAAGAGCTTTGGTGCCAGTGTACATGAACAAATTGTCAAAGTTTCAATTCGTGCAACCCTGAGAGCCTGGCAAAATTACGATATTCAATTGTGGACATTAGCATAAGTATGCGGAATCATCCGTTCAGCTTGCTCACATTGTTAAACGAACATTCAGCACCTTCTGTATTGACCTAGTGGATAGTACAACCCAAAGGAGGATGTTCATGCAGGCTTCAACCTCCCTTTAACGACACGCAAAGACCTGGATCACCTCAGGCCGGACGTATCTTGGTGACAAGAAAATTCGGAGTGGGCCTACATGACTACTTATGAACGCTGTGGATGTTGTGACAACAAGATCCACCCTACTTGTTAATCTGCAGAAAATTTGGGTGGCACGTAAACCTTAAACGACTTGGCTATTTAGGCTGCTACTTTCTGGACTATGCTTGGAATTTAAACATCTACACGCCTTGGTGGACTCCACTTTCATTAGCACATAACATATTATAGTTAGAGTCCCGGAAATTTCGCGAATTAATTTGAGAAGACGTTATATTTTAAACTTCTGTACACGTTCATTACTTTCCCGATTGGGTCACTGTTACTGAACCTCTGTCTAAAAGACTGTGAAACAGTAGAAGACCTGCATTAAATCACTCACTCCGCGCTACCTTGCCATACGTACAACTGGTCAATCACTGGAGCAGTAGCCAATAAACATGTATCTGAAGACATAGTGTACACAAGACTGTGGAGTCCAACCGGCTGGTCTTCGAACCCGCAAAATTTCCGTGTCTCTAATTATAGTCTTATTTGCTGTGTTTACTTAGTATGTTAACTATGATTGTTTTAATATTTTACTTACTAATCTTATTGTTACTATTGTGTGATGTCTTGGACAGGGATAAATAAATCTACCTGCATGCATCGTTTCACAAGCACTTGTTCCGTAATTTTTTTTTACAAGTGGCTTGCTCTGTTTTGAAGCAACAGTTGAGGCGAGATCTGAGCTTTCAGGAACGCCCGTCAAGAGGTCTCGTATCGCTGTCGGTGGGTGAAGAGGAAACACGAGTACTCCTGATCCCTCGCGAAGTGCGTCATGACACTCGGCCCGCTTCGAGTGCTTTGACGGCGGCTTTTGACATGAGTGTTGTACTACTCTCGCACCATTCGAGAAGACACCCCTCCTTTCCATCCAACCGGTTTGGACCATTCATGATCTGTACCTTCCTGTGTTTCTTTCTCTGTGCTTCGTACCCGCCTGGTCCATGCAAGAAGCTGTAGAAGTGTTTTAACACATTATTAGTAGGGACCTCAGAAATTCGCGTTTTCTTGCAAGCTAGAATTCCATCAACTGTAAGTTCGTGTCATTTTCGCAATTGGCTCTTGACATATTTGACACTTCGTGTAAATCGCTGATCCAGTAATAAAAATGTAGCTAAATGCAGGCCCGTATCACTGTATCAGCGATCAGATAGTGAAGAGCTGTTGTGGGCAGCGCAAATATATTCTTAGGCTAGCCTACTACAGGTCAGTGAACCCGCAAATTTTTCCCGTCTCTACTTATTAGAAGTGCTTTAATATCGTGGACTTTAATTTTATTGGTTGAATTGAAGTCTAAGAACGTAGTCTATAGTAGGAGACCGGAAAATTTCTCGTTTTCTTTTGGGCACAAGCTGCAATTCAAACAAGTGTAAGGTTGCATCGCTTTCCCAGTTGGTCCTTGACTTATTTGATACCTTCTGGAGGGCGCTGATACAATGGTATAAAAGCGACTAGATGCAATCCTAATCGTGTGGTATCACTGTGTCCGAGATCAGCCTACGAGAAGCTGTTGCTTGCTAAGATATTCTTGGAGACTAGGGTAGGCCCTACAGGTTAGTGAACCCTAGAACTTTTCCCCGTCTTACATACTGGCTTGACTTGGTTAATTTGGCTGTCTTGATAATTTGTTACTATTTGGTTTTTTTTCTTTCGTTTTCGACTTACACTGACGTTTAAGAAACACTTCCTCATGTTAAAAAAAAAAAAAAAACAACAACAAGAGCAGTACATAACAGGTAATACAAAGTCCAGTGGCGGATTTAAGCACTTATCTTAGAGGGGGGGGGGCGGAGAGTAAGCTTTTATACGCACCCCACAAACCAAAAGCGGGGGGTCCGGGGATCCTCCCCCGGAAAAATTTGGATTTGTAGGTACAAAAAGGTGCTATTTCAGGAGTTTCCAAGCCAAAAATTCGAATATACTGCTTTCAATAAATTTTTGTATTTTTCACGATAAATTATGGTTGTAAAGAAAAATTCTTTGTACTGATATAAAAAAATTTTGGATTTGTAGTTGCAAAATGGTAATATTTCAGGAGTTTCCAAGCCAAAAATTTGAATATATTGCTTTAAAAAAATGGTTATATATTTTTACGAAAAATTATGCTTGTAAAGGGAAATTGTTTGTGCTGATATAAAAAATTCTGACGTGCCATGTGGTCACCACCCGAATCAATAAGAGTAATAGCCGACAATTATAAGAATTATAAAAAATTACAGATATAATAATAAACATGTCATGCGACGATTCATTTTTTTCGTCATCGTGTCAGGATGCCGATATAGCAACAGGGAAGTTGGCGCCAAACACGAGCATGGCTAGATTGTTGACAGATTTTGGGATAAAATTTTTCGAGCCCGCGGAAGACGGCGTTGAGACGCATATAATGACGGGCTGGGATAACGTAGGGAGTCAGTTCAGGTGCCGGACGCCTTTGCTGAGACGGTGTTGAATCAAGAGATCGACGGGCCAGGTACACTGGCGGGTGTTTTCAATTTATGCGTCAGGACGCCTGCAAAACGTCGTACGTTAGGACGGCAGACCGCTGACGACGCCATGGTAACCTTCGACAAGATTTAGCAACAGATTGCTCAGACTAGCGGGCGTATAATCATAAGCGCAAAATCGACAAACTTTGCATAATAACGATCATGCCACGGGAGGACAGTGAGAGCTTGCTACCTGGTTTAAACTGAACTTGCCGACTTCCTATTACTCCACACACTTTACACCACAAAACTTTAGGTCGTCACAAGTTAAGAACAATTTTAAGATTCTGCTTAGACGGAACTTTTTTGGTTGTGTTAGCTCTTGATAAACGTGCGACCTGGTAAATTTTGTAATAAATTTGTTTCTGCTGGTCGACGAATTTTCTCGGGGATCTTCCGGTTACTTCGACCCTTCATTCCGTTGCTGCGGCATACTTATATCATGTCATCCATCACAAGCACAAGCACAAAATACCTAGCTGTTAAGTGCTAACCAAAATCTCTTCATTTATTCAAAAGCATCATGTCACAGGAACATACACCCAATGAAAACCGACAGCTTTATTGAAACTAAAAAAATTATACTGAAATTAAATGTCACGAGCCAATGGCTATTCGCACAAGTTTATGAACACAAGAATAAAAAAATTTGTTTTATTTTTTAAACAATTCTGGAAGTCTAGTAATAATCCTTTATTTTATTAGATTTCTTTAACTACAAAAAATTGTTGTTTTGTGTTTTTATAATTGTAAACTACAGCCCGCAACATTAATTATAGTTCAGTGTTAATTATGTAACTACCGTTATTCGTAAAAGTTTCGCTGATATATGTTCCCGTAACGTCTAAATTTTGACTTCGACATATAGTTATGG